>CAUYLG010017999.1:0-17088 GCA_963573385.1 Cacajao melanocephalus | reverse complement strand
AATGGTGTAAAAGTGTTCTTATTTCTCTACATCCTCTCTAGCATCTGTTGTCTCCAGATTTTTTAATGATTGCCATTCTAACTGGTGTGAGATGGTATCTCAATGTGGTTTTGATTTGCATTTCTCTAATGACCAGTGATGATAAGCATTTTTTCATATGTTTGTTGGCCTCATATATATCTTCTTTTGAAAAGTGTCAGTTCATATCATTCACCTATTGTTGAATGGGTTTGTTTTTTTCTTGTAAATCTGTTTTAGTTCTTTGTAGATTCTGGATATTAGCCCTTTGTCAGATGGGTAGATTGCAAAAATTTTTTCCCATTCTGTTGGTTGCCAGTTCACGCAAATGATTGTTTCTTTTGTTGTACAGAAGCTCTGGAGTTTAATTAGATCCCATTTGACTATTTTGGCTTTTGTTGCCAATGCTTTTGGTGTTTTAGTCATGAAGTGCTTGCCTACGCCTATGTCCTAAATGGTTTTGCCTAGTTTTTCTTCTAGGGTTTTTATGGTGTTAGGTCTTAGGTTTAAGTCTTTAATCCATCTGGAGTTAATTTTAGTGTAAGGTGTCAGGAAGGGGTCCAGTTTCTGCTTTCTGTACATGGCTAGCCAGTTTTCTCAACACCATTTATTTAACAGGGAACCCTTTCCCCATTGCTTGTTTTTTCCAGGTTTGTCAAAGATTAGTTGGTTGTAGATGTGTGCCGTGGCCTCTGAGGCCTCTCTAATGTTCCTTGGTCTATATCTCTGTTTTGGTACCAGTACCATGCTGTTTTGATTACTGTAGCTTTGTAGTATACTTTGAAGTTAGGTGGCGTGATACCTCCAGCTTTGTTCTTTTTGCTTAGAATTGTCTTGGCTATGTGGGCTCTCTTTTGGTTCCATGTGAAGTTTAAGGTGATTTTTTCCAGTGCTATGAAGAGAGACATTGGTAGCTTGATGGGGATAGCATTGAATCTATAAATTACTTTGAGCATTATGGCCATTTTTATGATATTGATTCTTCCTAACCATGAGCATGGAATATTTTTCCACCTGTTTGTGTCTTCTCATAGTTCCTTGAGCAGTGGTTTGTAGTTCTCCTTGAAGAGGTCCTTTACATCCTTTGTTAGTTGTATTCCTAGGTATTTTATTCTCTTTGTAGCAATTGTGAATGGGAGTTCACTCTTGTTTTGGCTCTCTGTTTGTCTGTTGTTGGTGTATAAGAATGCTTGTGATTTCTGCACATTGATTTTATATCCTGAGACTTTGCTGAAGTTGTTTATCAGTTTCAGGAGATTTTGGGCTGAGATGCTGGTGTCTTCTGTCTATACAATCATGTCATCTGCAGATAGAGACAATTTGACTTCCTCCTTTCCTAACTGAATACCCTTTATTTCTTTTTCTTGCCTGATTGCTCTGGCTAGAACTTCCAGTACTGTATTGAATAGGAGTGGTGAAAGAGGGCATCTCTGTCTAGTGCCAGATTTCAAAGGGAATGCTTCCAGTTTTTGCCTATTCAATATTATATTGACTGTGGGTTTGTCATAAATAGCTTTTATTATATTGAGATACATTCCATTGATACGTATTTTATTGAGAGTTTCCTTTTGACTCTGCTGTTTCCCTTCTTGTGCAGAAGATTTTTCTCTGATGTAATTCCATTTGTCTATTTTTACTTTTGTTATATATGCTTTTGGGGTCATATCCAAAGGATCATTATCAAAACCAATGTCAATAAGTATTTTCTCTGTTTTTTTCCTAGTTATTTTATGGTTTTAGAACATATGTTTAAGTCTTTAATCCATTTTGAGTTGATTTTTATATATGGTATAAGATAAGGCTCCAATTTTATTCTTCTGTATGTAAATATCTAGTTTCTCCAACATCATTTGTTCTTCAACTATTCTTTCCTCATGGTGTTTTCTTATCACTTTTTTTCAAGATCAGTCTACCACAGATGTGTGGATTTATTTCTGGGTTCTATTCTGTCCCATTGGCCTACATGTCTGTTTTTATGCCAGTATTACATTGTTTTGAGCACTCTAGCTTTGTAATACATTTTGAAACCAGGGAATGTGATGCCTTTAGATTTGTTCTTCTTGCTCAATATTGCTTTGGTTATTCAAGGTCTTTTACACATAAATTTAAATATTGTTTTCTCGCTAACATAGGATGTCTTTCTGTTTATCTATGTCATTTTAAAGTTATTGTATAATTTTCAGCATACAAGTCTTTCCCCTCTTATGTTGTTTTTCATAAGTATTTTATTATTTTTATTGCTATTGTTAATGAGATTTTCTTGATTTCCTTTTAAGATAGTTTGTTGTTTGTTTACAGAAATGTTATGTATTTTTGTATGTTGATTTTGTATTTTGTAATTTTATTGGATGTATTTATTATTTCTAGCAGATTTTTGTTTTGGATGTAGAATTTTCTATGTATATCATCATTTCATCTCCAAAGAGAGATAATTTTACTTCTTCTTTTTTTTTCTTCCAGATTTGGATGCCTTTTATTTTTTATTTTTATTTTTTCTTGTCTAATTATTCTGGCTAGGACTTCTGGTGCTATTATGGAAGAAAATGGCAAAAGTGAGCACCTTTACCTTGTGTTGGATCTTAGAGGGAAAGCTTTCAGTGGTTCTTCATTGATTATTATGTTAGCTGTGGGATTTTCATATATGGCTTTAATTGTGTTTAAGTAAGTTCTTTATGTACCAATTTTGTTGAGAGTTTTAATCATGAATGGATAGTGAATTTTGTCAAATATTTCCTGTGTCTCTTGAGGTGATCATGAGTTTTCTCTTTTTTTATGTAATGTGTTGCATCACACTGATTGATTTACAGGTGTTGAAACATTCTTGCATCCCAGGAATAAATCCCACTTTGTCGTGGTATGTAAACTTTTTAATGTGCTGTTAAAGTCAGTTTTCTATCATTTTAGTGAGAATTTTTACATCTATGTTCATCATGAATATTGACCTTAAACCACGAGACAGAGATGAAGACCAAATATATATTTTACAATATCACAGCTTCTATCTCTGTTGGACTTTTTTTTGTTCATGTATTGTTTCTCTGATTTTTGGTTTAGTTGTCTATCCATTGCTCTTATATTTCACTGACCTTTAAAATAATAATTTTGAATCGTTTTTCAAGCTAATCCCCAAAATATCAATTTATTTGGGTTTGGTTATTTCAAAATTACTGTGTTCCTTTGGTGGTGTCATGCTTTCTTCATTGTGTGTGTGTGTGTGTGTGTGTGTGTGTACTTGTAGGCTTGTGTTGGTGCTTGTGCATTTGAGGGAGCAGTTAGCCTTTCCAGCATATGTGTAATTATTTTGGTGGGGAAAGTCCTTTACCTATTGGTGGGTGCAAGGATGTCAGCTGGGTAGGGTGCAGCAGATCCGTCTCTGGTGAGAGTCAGTGACACAGTCTATATGTAGCTTTTCAGTTGAGGTCAGCATTGGTGAAGAATGAAGAGGCTTTCAGTGATCAGGGCAGCAGAAGTCTGCCTGCTGTGGTGAGAGTGTTCTTTCTATTACCAGAGCACAATGGTTTTGGGTCCAACTAAAAGTCTTAGTGTACCAAGGTCTTTTTTTTTTCTTTTCTATTCTAAAAGTTCAAAATTTTCCCTCCAACTTTATGTATCTACGAAAAAACTTTGTTCAGTTGCTTAGCTTTCAGTCATCATTTTTGGTATCTGTAATTTCTTTGAATGAAAAGTAGTCCCCAAAGTCATAGCCATATTTATCTCTCTAGATTTCTCTTTGTCCTATATTATGTATCTACAAATATTTTCTTCTTTGGAAACTCCATAATAAATATCTTGTTCTTCCATATGGGTGTAACTTGGTTCTTAAATTGATATCTAGGCTGGGCGCAGTGGCTCATGCCTGTAATCCCAGAACTTTCGGAGGCTGAGGTGGGCAGAACACAAAGTCTAGAGGTCAAGGCGGTCATGGCCAACATTGTAAAACTCCATCTCTACTAAAAATACAAAAATTAGCTGGGTGTGGTGGTGGGCACCTATATTCCTAGCTACTCTGGAGGCTGAGGCAGGAGAATCTCTTGAATCCGGGAGGCAGAGGTTGCAATGAGCCAAGATCACGCTACTGCACTCCAGCCTGGTGACAGAGCAAGACCACATCTAGAAAAAGATAAATAAATAAATAAATAAATAAATAAATAAATAAATACATTGATTTCCAGCATGTTTTTTTTTTTTTTGGGTGTGTGTGTCTCCCTTTATAATAACCTCTGCAACTTTTTCTACTGGAATTTTACAGTGTTTAATCACTTTATATTCCTTTTAGTCTGAATATGTCTCTATTTCATTGTTACTCTTGAAGGATTGTTTTCTTTGGTCTTCAGCATTTTATGAATATATGTATATGTAAGGGTCTCTTCTGTTCGTTCTGTTTCCCATTGATTGTGACTCCTGAATCTATGGACTCATATCTTTCATTCATTTTGGTGAAATTCTCAAGAAATGTCTGTTTGAAGATGACTTTTTCTGCATTTTTTCTCATCTCTCCTTATTGAAATCCAATTAGATATATGTTGAACCATCTTACTTTATCTTTTGTTTCTCATCTCTTTTTCATAATTTCCTTCTTCTTGTTTCTACACTATTATTGTTCTGGATTGCCTCCCTCTTCTGGAGCTATCACTTTAGCTGTGCTAATCAAAGTCAGTAGAATATTCTAGTGAAGAGTGGCCTTTGTACACAGACCACTGAGGTTTTGATTCTCATTCCATTACCTAGTACAAGCTTCTCCAACCTGCAGCCCACAGACCACACGTGGCACAGGACAGCCATGAATGCAGCCCAACAAAAATTCATAAACTTGCTTAAAATATCCTGAGATTTTTCGGGGGCCTTCCTTCTTTGTTTCCTTTCCTTTCCTTTTCCTTTTCCTTTCTTTTTTCCTTTCCTTTCCTTTTTCCTTTCCTTTCCTTTCCTTTCCTTTATCGGCTATTTTTAATGTTAGTCTACTTCATGTGTGGCCCAAGACAATTCTTTTTTCAATGTGGTTCAGGGAAGCCAAAACATTGGACACCCCTGACCTAGTAGTTATATAATTTAGGCAAGCTTCTTAATCTCTTGCCCCATTTTCTTTATATGTCAAATGACAATAATAATACATACATACATACTTCATGGGTTGATGTAGCATTAATTTTTTAAAAATCAATGTATAGTTCTCAGAATTGTGTCTGGCATATAGTCAGTCTTCCTTAAGTGTTAGCTATGGTAATGGTAGACTAATTTGCTGCTAAACATCTCCATTTACTTTTAAAATGCAAAGATTACACTTTATTTTTAAAATTTCTATGACTTTAAAAATATTAACTTCATTTTTATAGTTTCTCTTTTCCCATAACTTTGATTCTGCTTTAATTTTTTCTAGCCATATTAAACATATTTATTTTATTCTTTTTCCAGAAATTCTAATTAAATGAATAAGGCCGCATCATAAAAATATGAGTAGCGTTAAAAATTCTGTAATGAGAAGTGTGGGTTTGTGCTATCACAAAACAAATAGAATTATTGGATTGCATCATTGTAATTAGCCTACAATATTTGTCTTGAGATCCAGTCACCAATATCTTTAAGTAGAAATTTACACTATTTTGAAAACATTTTGAGGGATTTTACTGTACTGAAATCTTTATGAGCCTGATTTTACTGTGTGTTTTTTTTTCTGTAAACTTTTGTTTATAATGTGGTTTTTTTGTGCACTTTTTTTTCTTGAGAGCCAATTTTCATTCATGTCTTTTCCGCCTATGTGGGTCTTAGAAAAAAGGTACATTCTCTCAGAGATAGGATTTGTATTTACTTTGGACAATATCAAAATGTCCTACCTTGTGATAATTCTAAATTTGTGTTAAGTTTTTTCAGATCCTAAATCAGATAAATATCAGTTTATAATTATGAATTTTTAGGATATGTATTTTAGTTCTTTGTCAGAGACTGAAAATGGTTCCCCAAAGATATTCACATCCTAACTCCTGGCATTTATAAATGCAACCTTATTAGGGAAAGGAATTTTCAAATGTGATTAAGGATTTTGAGTTGAGGAGATTCTCATGAATATAGAGCTGGCCCTAAAGGAAATATACATATCCTTATAAAATGAAAGTAGAGGGAGGTATAAAATAGACAGTAGAGGAGAACGCAATGTGACCACAGAGGCAAAGATTAAAGTGATGTAACCACAAAACAAGGAACACTAGAAGCCACCAGAAGCTGAAGGCAGCAAAGAATAAATTCTCCCTTAAAGCCTCTGAAGGCAACACAGTTCTGTTGATGGCTTGATTTTGGCTCCATGATACTAATTTCAGACTTTTAGCATCCATAAGTATGAGCAAATAATTTCTGTTGTTTTAAGCCGCCTAGTTTGTAGTAATTTTTACAGCCACCATAAGAAACAAAGATACCCTGTTTTCAAAGCCAAAGCTAAGATAAATTCTTGGGCCATTTTTCTTGATGGAGTACTAAGAAATAATACATATTTGTTGATTAAATTCACATTGGTCACTCCATTTGTAAAACATAGTCCTTTCAATGAAGAGGAGGATGGTATATCTTCTGAACCTTCATTTAAGATTTCCTTCCATGGAACTCGGCTGATCTATCTCACAAGTATTCCTTAGTTGTTCAGAAGAGTTATAGATTCCTAAAAATATGTCTCTGAAATGCCATTTTATGATGGGATAATCCTAATGTTGATCTTTAAACGGATCACAACATTCTATTGCAATAAATCACTAGGCTTTAAAAACTGGTTGAAAATTTCTATTATTTACATATTTAGACATTGCTTTTATCCTGTAAAAGTTTAGCTCCAAGCAACATCCAATTATTTGGCTAGAGAAAAGTTTCAACAACTATGCCAGTAGTAGGCTCTGCTGCCTCTGATTCGAAAAGGATCTTCTCAGAACCATTGAAAAAGAAAAGTTTATTTCTACTCATACATTAGTCTTCTAAAGGCCTTTGATCTCTTTAAAGGTGCTTATGTTCTAAATAACCACTACATTCTTCTAGAAACAAGTAAAATCTGGATTTAAAATAATTGACACCTGAGGGAAATCTTATTAAATGTAGTCATCTTTATCCACCATATAAAAGGTTTCTTTAGATCAAATATTAAAGGTGAATAAATCCTTTATTCTTCTTTAAAATTAGTTCTTTAAATATGAGTAAGGATATCTACTCACTATTAAATTGGAAAGCACCATAAAAAACAGAGATAACTTAAGGGGAAACAGTCTGTCAAACTTAGCCACATTTAAATTATGTTCACCCCTAACTTAATTCAAAGTAGAAAAAAAAAACAGATGGTGCATACAAAGCAGCAACATATGATGACAAATTTAACTAACAAGCATTTGCATCTTTTAACATAGCACCATTTTTCACTTAAGCATAGATAGAAGAGTTCTTTGTAAACCAGTAATTCTTATTTTGAGTTTAGGGATTCCTGTGAGAATTTATTTTATAGGGAATTTCTCACTACTTAAAAAAATCATTTTCTCACAATCGCATTTACTTTAATCATACTTTCATATCTTATTATATCGTAAGTTTGAGAAGGAAACGGATCTTGAATGTAAGGAATTTTACTCCTGGGATCTCATTTCAGTTACTAAAAGCCATCTGGTTAAAGAATTACCATGTTCCATGGTTTAGAAGTGCAATAGATTATGCTTTGGAGTGACACCTAAGGGAAACATACGTTTTTTGAGGAGTTGGAATTAAAATAGCAAACACATAATAATGAAGTTGAAAAAGTGGACCTATGAAAGAAATGTGGAGAAAATCATTTCTGTGATTCTTGAACGGAGTAACAGTACACATTTAGATTTAATATTGCGCCTGCTGAGTATGGGGAAGACTTTTTCTTTATTATAAACATACAAGAACTTTCTATTTATTTTGTTGATCTTCAATAACATTTTTTTAATTTTCTGATTTACACTGCATGTGTTCTATAATTGTGAATGGTCAATACAAAGATGAGTAAGATGTTGTTTTATGGGGTTGGCATTCCTCCAAAATATGGCCATGAATTTCATATTATATACATATGTGTATGTATATATATTCATGTGTGTGTGTGTGTGTGTGTGTGTGTGTGTCTGTCTTTGCTTTACATGACAGGCCACATAGATTCCATGTTATTCCTTTGCTAAGATGAGCATGGCATTGCTGCACATCAAGCCAAACCATGAAACCCATTTTTTTCCTCAGAAATCTCATCCTTTTGAGTCTGGATATTAAGGACTGTGGCTTCTTGAATGACACCAAATGAAGGTGCGATGGACTTATCATGAAGATAATTATTTTAGCTAACAGTGCCTAAAAATACAATTTAGGCTTTTAGGCTACACTTCTTTGACCATGTTGGTTTTTGGCAACTTTTTAAATAAAAGAAAATTTTTTCTTAGTATTTCTCAGAGTGAGGACACAGGTTTTAGTATTCATAGTGATTCCATGAAAGAAAAAAGGACCCTTGAATAAAGGTTAAAGAGTGAGTGGATTTTTTTTTTTTTTTTGAGTAGGGTGAGATTGAGGTGAAACGACTCAGTGGTACACTTCAGGAATATGGAGTGTTAGTGTAATTGCCTAGTTGTTTCTTATTTTAAATGAATTACCTTGAATAAAAGAAAAAAGATTTGAATAAATTTCTGAAAATCACATTGAAGAAGTAATAGATTAGATTTTTAAAAGCTTATTCTCAAAAATTTAATAGCATGAGGAAGAAACTGACTTTTCAACATCCATATGTATCTTATTGTCTCAGGACTTCTTTAATATTGTCTGCAAAACGAAGTGATATGGTTTCATTGCAAATGGGTGGTTGCCTTTGTCTAGAAGCTTACGTTTCTTTGGAAACTAACATTTAAAATAAAGATTGTTTGCTGTAACATAAACCATGTTTTTGATCACCGGAATTTGCAGCAGTTATTTCAGGGTATCATGGGATTCTTTTTTTTTTTGTTTCCAAATTTTTTTCTTAAATTATACACATTTCCTGACCCTTTGCCAAACCCCTGTTAGTGAAACATTATTTAAGAGATCAAACACAGATCATATGAAAGAAACATCTGTTGTAGTTGTTTTTCAGAAGTTCAGGTTGCCCAAGAAGTCCACTAGGCAATATTTTCCAATTCTCATTTCTATACAACTGGGGGAACTTGGTGGCAGCAAAGGATAAAAGGCCTTAAATTTAACATTTGAGATATGTGTGTCCTGAAGTTATTTGTACTGAAAATGTCTTGTAAGAAAAAAAATTCCATGGTGACTGTTTTAGATTTTTTTCTACTCTGCAAAGCCATCTAGTGCTACAAAAGTCATCATTGAAAGCGGACAAAGAAAAGCCAAAGAAGGTGAGATGGGAAGCACCTCTTGACTCAATTGTTTCTTGATTTTCTAGTCCCATCCCCATCTATTGCTTAATCTCCAACATTTTTTCCAGGCTGATCCTCAAAACAGATCCCATATTTAGGGAGGAGATGGTTCTTTCCAGGACTACATTCCTCTTTACTCCGATTTCCTTTACTCCCTGCCTCCTAGTCAGCTGTTGGGTCTGCAATTCTCTTTTAAAATAGATCAAAAAGAGAAAGGCAATTAATATTTTAATGACAAGGCTTGGTTATGTGTTGGGCACAGAGGGTTTATAGCCTTGGGAGGTAATTACTCAGGTTGAAAGGTACTTCATCTGTTCAGATTGCAGCTTCTAATATGGTGATGTTCTCAGTAAAACTGGTGATGGCAAAAACATCTGAGAGGTCATGAAAGGAAATTTCACTGAAGAAACATTTTCCGTGTTCTTCAATTACAAAATTTAAAATTAATTCAAAATTTATTACTTTCATTAAAACAATCTGAAATGAAACATTTAATATGTTGTACAAAATTTCCTGTAAGAGATGCAACAAAAGATTGTTTAAAAAAAAATCCTGGGTGTGATGCCAGAGGATGAGGGGAAAGGTAGGTGACTCAGTTAACCAGAGCTCTGCAATTCACCAGTTCTGTGCCTCTGGACATATCCTTTGCATTTTATTCTAGCTTGTACCACATTTGATACTATAGAATACAGGAAAAATCAGAATTCCTCTGCTCCCCCACACAATTCTCATGGTCTTTTAGGCTGGATTTATTCTATCAGAAATATGAAGGAATCAGATCTAAGTAGTAAAAAAAATGATTTTCTTACTTTTGCTTTAGGAGATTTTCAACTCCGTGTTAACATTAAAGAATGATTGAGCTAATTAACACTTTCTCATAGAATTATCATCATCATCATACTGCCAATGACAACCACTTTTAAAATATTATACTACCCTCCAGTCATCTATGAAAAAACCCACAGCCAGCATCATGCTGAATTGGCAAAAACTATAAGCACTCCCCTTGAGAACTGAAGCAAGACAAAGATGCTCACTCTCACTACTCATATTCAACATAGTACTGGAAGTGCTAACCAGAGCAATTAGACAAGAAAAAGAAATAAAAGGTATCCAAATATGAAAAGGAGAAGTCAAACTATTTATCTTTGCAGATTATATATTTCTGTATCTATGAAAGCCTGGAAACCTCACCAAAAGGCTCCTGAAACCTATAAACAACTTCAGCAGTTTCAGGTTATAAAATCAATTGTATAAAAATTAGTAGCATTTCTACACATCAATAACATTCTTGTTATTGATGTGTAGACACACACACACACACACACACACACACACACACAACACCTAGCAATACATCCAACCAAGGAGGCAAAATATCTTTACAAGGAAAACTATAAAACACTGTGGAAAGAAATCATAGATGACACAAGTAAATGGAATAACACTCCATGCTCATGGATTGGAAGAATCACTATTGTTAACATGTCGATAATGCCCAAAGCAATCTACAGATTCAGCACTATTTCTATCAAACTACCAATGCCACTTTTCATAGAATTGGATGAAACTATTCAAAATTTATATTGAACCACAAAAAACCAAATAGACAAAACAATCCTAAGCAAAAAGAACAAAGCCAGAAGCATTACATTCCCTAACTTAAAACTATGCTTTAAGGCTACAGTACCCAAAACAACATGGTATGGGTACAATAATAGACACACAGATCAGAATAGAATGAAGAACAGACTAGAGAACCTAGAAATAAAGCTACACACCTACAGCCATTTAATCTTTGATAAAGTCAGAAAACATAAGCAATGAAGAAAGGATTCACTATTTAATAAATAGTGCTGGGATAGCTGGCTAGCCATATTCAGAAGAATGAAATTGGACCTCTACCTTTCACCATATACAAATATTAACTCAAAATGGAGTAAAGATTTAAATGTAAGACCTCAAACTATAAGAATCCTGGAAGAAAACATAGGAAACACTATTTTAGACATGGGTCTTAGGAAAGAATTTATGACTAAGTCCTCAAAAGCAATTGCAACAAAAACTGAAAAATGGGACCTAGTTAAACTAAAGAGTTCTGCACAGCAAAAGAAGCTATCAGCAGAGTAAACAGATAACGTAAAGAATGGGATAAAATTCACAAACTATGCATCCAACCAAGGTCTAATATTTAGAATCTATGAGCAAACAAAAAACCCTATTAAAAATTGGCAAAACACATTGACAGACACTGCTCAAAAGAAGACATTCAAGCAACCAAAAAAAAAAAATGCTTATCATTACTAATCATCAGAGAAATGAAAACCACAATGAGATGTTATCTAGTACCAGTCAGCATGGCTGTTATTAAAAAGTGAATAAATGAAAACCATAATGAGATGTTATCTAGTACCAGTCAGCATGGCTGTTATTAAAAAGTGAATAAAAACAAATTTTGGTGAAGCTGCAGAGAAAGCAAAAGGCTTATACACTTTTGGTGGGAATGTAAATTAGTTCAGCCACTGTGGAAAACAGGCTTGAGATTTCTCAAAGAAACTTTAAACTAAGCTACCATTCAACCCAGCAAACCCATTACTGGGTATATAACTAATGGAAAAAAAATTATTCTAGCAAATAGACACATGAACTCATGTTCATTGCCACACTATTCACAATAGCAAAGACATGCAATCAATTTAAGTGCCCATCAATGGTGAAATGGATAAAGAAAATGTGGTATATATACACTATGAAATACTATGTAGCTGTGAAAAGAGAATAAAATCATGTCCTTTGCAGCAACATGGATATATCCTGAGGCCTTAATCCTAAACAAATTAACACAGGCACAGAAAAACAAATACTACATGTTCTCACTTATAGGTAGGAGCTAAATATTAGGTTCTCTAGACATAAAGATGGCACCAATAGACTCTGGAGGTCAAGGTTTGAAAAACTAACAGTTGGGTACTGATATGGTTTCACTGTGTTCCCACCCAAATCTCATCTTGAATTGTAACTCCCACAATTCTCACTGCAGCCTGGGTGATGGAGTGAGAATCTGTCTCAAAAAAAAAAAAAAAGGTAAAAAAAGAAGAGTTTTCCTGAACAAGCTCTATCTATCTTCTCTTGTCTGTGCCATCATGTGAGATGTGACTTTCACCTTCTGCCATGATTGTGAGGCCTCCCCGGCCATGTGGAAATGTGAGTTCATTAAACCTCTTTCTTCTGTAAATTGCCCAGTCTTGAGTATGTCTTTATCAGCAGCATGAAAATGGACTAATACAGGTATTAGGCTCAGTACCTGGATAATGGGATCATCTGTACCCCAAACCTCAGCATCATGCAGTATGCCCATGTAACTCTCCTGCACATGTACTCCCTGCATTTAAAATAAAACTTGAAAAATAAACAAAAAATGTAAAGAAAAATACCAGCCTCAATGGTAGATCAGATGTGCATGTCCTGTTGTCCTGAGAGATTCTGGAGTGGAATAAACCTATGAACAGGCAAGAATCCACGGCATTACATAAAATCTTTCCCAGTTTACTAAAAAAAAAAAGAAAAAAAAACCAATTACACAACCATAAGGAAAAATATTGGTTGTGTAATTATTTTTTTGTTTGGGTTTTTGTTAGTACAATAGAAAAATATTGTACTAACTCAAGGATCAAGAAAAGAGTGCTAACTAGTGTTACATGAAATAACAGTATGATATTAATATTATGAGACATATAGTATGTAATTTAAAAACTCTTATTTGGAAATAATTTTAAGGTTACAGAGAAGTTAAAAAATTAATTAGAACTTGTATATATTTCACCCAGCCTTTCAATATCTTGTGTAACCTTAGTATAATTATTGAAACAAAGAAATTAACTTTGATACAATACTCTTTTAAACAGTGAACTTTATTTGTATTTCACCAGTTTACTGCTAAAACATTTTTTCTATTTCAGGATCTAATCCAGGATACTACATTGCGTTTAATTTCATGTCTTCTTAGTATTTTCCAATCTGTCATAGTTCTTCAGTCTTTCCTTGTGTTTCATGACCATGATGCTTTGGAATAGTGCTGGTTAGTTATTTTAGAGAATGGCTTATAATTTGGTTTTGTCTGATCCTTTCTCATGATTTGATTAAAGGTATGCATTATCGGCAAGAATGCCACAGAAATAATGTCTTTCTTAGTGTGTAGTATCAAGGAGTACATGATGTTAATACATCTTATGTCTTACTTAACCTCGATCACCCGGTTAAAGTAGTCTGCTGTGCTTCTCAACTCTAAAGTTAATAATTTCCCCTTATGAATTACTAAATATCTGGTGGAAGACCATTCAACACTAAAATAGATTCTCTTCTTTTCTAACTTTTGTCCATTAAGCATTCACCTATAGATACTGTTTGAAACAGTTATTCTGTGGTTTTTAAATGTGATTTTTCATTTCTCTCTTTTTTTTCTACATTTGTTAACTGGAAATATTCTATAAGAAAGAGCTAACATTTTTCTCTAATTTACTCATTTGTGCAAATATTTATTTATATCAGCATTGAATGATGAGTATTCATTTTATTCTATGGGCTATAATCAAATACTATCTTTATTAATTTTGTTTCTCAAAGTTTTCAAGCTTTGATCAGTAGGAGCTCTTTGTTTTGCTCTGTTTTTGTTATTAGAGCATTATTGACCTCCTAAGTGGAGTTAGGAAGTATTTCTTCTTCTTCAACGTTGCAACAGAGTTTATATGGAATTGGTAGTATTTCTTCCTCAAATGTTTGGAAGAAATCACCTACTATGGCATTTGGGACAAGAGTTTTCTTTGGAAGTATATTTAATTATTAATTTAAATTATTTTATAGATATAATCAGTTTTGTTTTTATTGCTTTTTTCTTTTTTTATTTTATTAATATCTGTTGTTAATGTTATTTCATTTCTTCTGTTTGCATTGGGTTTAATTTTGCTTTTCCATTCTAGCTTCTGAAGCTAAAAGCTAAAATGACTAGATTTTGACTTTTCTTATTTTTCAAAATAGCATTTATTGCTATAAATTTTCCTGTAAAAATGAGTTTATCTATATCCCACATGTTTTGGTAGGTTGGATTGTCATTTAATTAAGTGAAGAATATATTTTAATTTTCCTCGAGGCTTTCTTTTTGACTTATGAGATATATAAATAGTTTAATTTCCAAATATTGGGAGTTTTCCAGATATCTGTTTGTTATTATTTATACTTGAATTCCGTTATCAAATTATAACATACTTTTTATAATGTCTAGTCTTTCAAAATTTAAGGTTTCATTTATGGCCTAGAATATAGCCACATTTGTGAATGTTTCCTGCATACTTGAAAAAATTTGTATTGTACTATTTATTGCCAATAAGGTCAATTTCATTGCAACTGTTTGTTAGGTCTTTCATAACCTTACTGATTTACTTGTTCTATCATTCCCTGGAGACAGGTGTTGAAATCTACAAATATAATTGTGGAATTGTCCACTTTTTTTTTTAGTTATATTAGCTTTTGATTAATATAAAGATCTGGTATTATGTAATATGTAACATTTAACAAGATATTAATTCAATATAGGTGGGCATACATGGGTTTCTCCCAAGATGGATAGATATAAGAAATATTTTAAAAGTTTTTCCATGTAATTATTTGGTCACATTCTGAAAAATTGCATGTCCGTTTTTTATACCTCACATTACATCAGAGAAAAGTTTATCAACAAAAAAAATTTAAAAGTTCTTCAAAGGAAATCCTTTTTAATATCACCTTGTATTGCCAAACAATTAAGGCATTTATTACCTAACAGATGATGTCAATTTTCAGTAAAACTCAAAAGTTTTGTTATTTCATGTTTGGTTTTCAAAATTATATATTTTTTTATTTTATTTTTTTTTATTGTACTTTAGGTTCTGGGGTACATGTGCAGATCATGTAGGATTGTTGCATAGGTACATACATGGCAAGGTGGTTTGCTGCCTCCATCCCCCCAACACCTATATCTGGCATTTCTCCCCATGTTATCCCTCCCTACTGTCTCCACTCCCTGCTGTCCCATCCCTAGCACCCCCCGCCAACAAACCCCAGTGTGTGATGTTCCCCTCTCTGTGTCCATGTGTTCTTATTGTTCAACATCCACCTATGAGTGAGAACATGCGGTGTTTGATTTTCTGTTCTTGTGTCAGTTTGCTGAGAATGATGGTTTCCAGGTTCATCCATGTCCCTACAAAGGACACAAACTCATCGATTTTTATGGCTGCATAGTATTCCATACTATGGTATATTTGTGCCACATTTTCTTTGTCCAGTCTATCATTGATGGGAATTTGGGTTTGTTCCAGGTCTTTGCTATTGTAAACAGTGCTGCAATGAACATATGTGTGCATGTGTCTTTATAACAGAATGATTTATGATCCTTTGGATATATACCCAGTAATGGGATTGCTGGGTCATGGAATTTCTATTTATAGATCCTTGAGGAAATGCCACACTGTCTTCCACAATGGTTGAACTAATTTACACTCCCACCAATGGTGTAAAACTGTTCCTATTTCTCCACATCATCTCCAGCATCTGTTGTCTCCAGATGTTTTAATGATCACCATTCTAACTGGCATGAGATGGTATCTCAAAGTGGTTTTGATTTGTATTTCTCTAATGACCAATGATAATGAGCATTTTTTCATATGTTTGTTGGCCTCATATATGTCATCTTTTGAAAAGTGTCTGTTCATATCCTTCGCCCACTTTTGAATGGGTTTGTTTGTTTTTTTCTTGTAAATCTGTTTTAGTTCTTTGTAGATTCAGGATATTAATTAACCCTTTGTCAGATGGGTAGATTGCAAAAAATGTTTCACTTTCTGTTGGTTGCCAGTTCCCATTGTCTCAGCCCAAAATCTCCTTAAACTGATGAGCAACTTCAGCAAAGTCTCAGGATACAAAATCAATGTGTGGAAATCACAAGCATTCTTATACATCAATAACAGACAGAGAAACAAATCAAGAGTGAACTCCCATTCACTACTGCTACAAAGAGAATAAAATACCTAGGAATACAAATAACAAAGGATGTAAAGGACCTCTTCAAGGAGAACTACAAACCACTGCTCAAGGAAAGAAGAGAGGACACTAACAGAAAAACATTCCATGGTCAAACAGATGGAAAAACATTCCATGATCATGGTTAGATTCAACACTATCCCTATCAAACTACCAATGACCTTCTTCACAGAACTGGAAAAAACGACTTTAAACTTCACATGGAACCAAAGAGAGCCCACATAGCCAAGGCAATCCTAAGCAAAAAGGGCAAAGCTGGAGGCATCACACTGCCTGACTTCAAACTATGCTACAAGGCTACAGTAATCAAAACAGCATGGTACTGGTACTAAAACAGAGACATAGACCAATGGAACAGAACAGAAGCCTCAGAAGCAACACCACACATCTACAACCACCTGATCTTTGACAAACCTGACAAAAACAAGCAATGGGGAAAGGATTCCCTGTTAAATAAATGGTGTTGGGAAAACTGGCTAGCCATTGTGCAGAAAGCAGAAACTGGACCTCTTCCTGACACCTTACACTAAAATTAACTCCAGATAGATTAAAGACTTAATCATAAGACCTAACACCATAAAAACCCTAGTCGAAAACCTAGGCAAAACCATTCAGGTCATAGGTA
>CAUYLG010017998.1:0-50930 GCA_963573385.1 Cacajao melanocephalus | reverse complement strand
CACAATTATTGGCATAATAGAGGTTTTTAATACCCATTTTTAGACTGCATTCTAGCCTGGGCAGTAGAACAAGAATTCTGTTCTCTCTCCCTCTTTTTCTTCCTCTTTCTTTCTCTCGTACATTCTTTTTTTTTTCTTTCTTTCACTCTCACTTTCTTTCCTCTCTTTTCCTTTCTGTTAAAAAAAAAAATCTTCCAACACCATCAACAAAGCCCAGGATTAGATTGGCTTTTATAGGGAATTCTACCAATCATTTAAAAAAGAAATAATGTCAATTCTTCTCAATTTATTCCAAAAATTGTAGAGGAAGAAACACTTCCAAACTCATTTCATAAGATGAGAATCAGCCTGATACCAAAGCCAGACAAAGACACTGCAAGAAAAGAAAACTGCAGGCAAATATTCTTGATAAACATACATGCAAAAATCCTCAGTGAAATACCACCATACCAAGTTCAACAGCATGTTTAAAGGATCGTATACTATGACCAAGTGGGATCCATTACCAAGTGGGATCTATCCTTGGATGCAAGGATGGTTCAACACATAAAAATCTATTAACATGATATAACACATTAACAGAATGAAGGATAAAAATCGTATGATAATCTCAATAGATGCAGAAAAAGAATTTGACAAAATTCGACATAATTTTAGGGGAAAGAAAACAAAGTAGAAATAGAAGAATACTACCTCAATATAATAGAGGCCATATGTGGAAAGGGCACAGCCAATATTATTTTCAATGATGAAAAACTGAAAGCCTTCCACTAAGATCGGGAACAAGTTAAAGATCCCCACACTGACCATTTCTATTCAACATAATGCTTGATGTCTTAGCCGGAGCAACTGGACAGGAAAAATAAATAACAAGCATCCAAATCAGAAAGGAAGAAATAAAGTTATCTATGTTTACAGATAGCATTGTCTTATATGTCGATGACGCTAAAGACTCCACAAAGGAAAGCTATTAGAATTTATAACTATATTCAGTAAAGTTGCAAGATACAAAATCAATATACAAAAATCAGTTGCATTTGTATGCTAACAATTTGAACTATCCTAAAAGGAAATTAAGAAATCAAAACAATTAAGAAAACAATGCCAATGTTCAATAGCATCAGAAATAATAAAATAGTTAGGAATAAACTTAACTAAGAAGATGAAAGACTTGTACGTTAAACACTATAAAACATTGATGAAAGAAATAAAAGACACAAATAAATAGAAAGATATTCTGTGTTCTTAGATTAGATGATTTAACGTTGTTAAAATGTCCATACTACTGAAAGCTAATGTACAAAATCAGTGTGGTTTCTATCAAAATCTCAATGGCACTGTTTTTACAGAAGTAGAAAAAAATCCTAAAATTCACATGGTACCACAATGGATTCTGAAGAGAAAAAAAAATCTTGAGAAAGGACAAAGCTGGAGATGCATGATACTTTTTGATTTTAATAATATGTTACAAAGGTACAGTGATTAAACTAGCATGGTATTGGCAGGAAGAAGACAGATATGTAGACCAAAGGAAGAGAATAGAAACTCATGCATATACTTCTGATTTTCAACAAGAATACCAAGAATAAACAGTGGTAAAAATAGACTGACAAATGGTATTGTGAAAATTGGATATTTACATGAAAAAAAAGGTCACATATATACCAAAATTACTTCAAAGTAATTAAAGGATTAAATATAAGACCTGAAACTATAAAACTTCTAGAAAAAAATATGAGAAAACCATCATAACATTGGTCTTAGTAGTAATTTCTTGGATTTGTCATCAAAACCACAGGCAGAAATACAAAATAGTAACAGATAAGTAGGACTACATTAAACTAAAAGCTGCTTAATGGCAAAGCAAACAATTAACAGAGTGACAGGTTACTAAGGAATAGAAAAATTTGCAAAACATATATTTGATGAGGGATTAATATCAAAAATATGTAAAGAACACCTACAACTCAACAATAACAATGACAACAAGAAAAATAACCCAGTTAAAAAATGGGTAAAGGACTTTAATGGACATTTCTCTGAAGAAGATTGACAAATAGCCACAGGTATATAAAAAGATGCTCAACATGACCAGTCATCAGAGGAATGCAAATCAAAATCCCAATGAGATATTGCCTCAACTCGTTAGGATGACTAAAGTAAGCAAAAAAGAAGCAAAATAAACTCCCAAATAACAAGTGCTATTGAGGATATAAAGAAGAGGGAATCTTGTACACTGTTGGTAGAAATGTAAAATGGTGCAGCCATTATAGAAAACAGCATAGAGGTTCCTCAAAAAATTAAAAATAGACTGCCATATGTTTCAGCAATGCTATTTTTGGTATTCAAAAGAATTAAAATCAGGTTCTTGAAAAGATATCTGCAAAGATGTTCATTGCAGCATTATTCACAATAGCCAATATGTGAAAATGACCTAAATGTTGATTGACAAATAAATAGATGAAGAAAATGAGGTATGGAATGGAATGGAATGGAATATTATTTAGCTTGAAAAAGAAGGAAATCCTGCCATATGTGACAATATAGACAAATCTTGAGGACATAATGCTAAATGAAATAAGCCAGTCACAGAAGAAAATATACTGCATAACTTTATTTATATGAAGTATCTAAAATATTCAATCTCCTGGAAGCAGAAAGTAGAATGCTGATTGTCAGAAGATGGGGATAAGAGGAAATGGGAAGTAGTTTAATGTATATGAAATTTCCATCATACAGGATAAATAAGTTTAGGAGATCTACTGTATGATATTGTGGCCTATAGTTTATAATATTGTGTTGCACACTAAAACTTGTTAAGAGGATAGATCTTATGTTAAATGCACTTACCACAGTAAAATATAAACGCTAATATCAACCAAAATAAGAAAGCTATGAAACACATTGAAATTAGTTTTTTTCTTTTGAGGGAGAAAGGTAGCATGCTATATTGCGAGGATCTTCAAAACAGACTCAGGATGTGTGGATGCAAGTCTCAATTCTGCTTCTTGCTAGTTCTGAATCGTTAAATAAGTAATCATATCTTTCTGACCTACAATTCCTTCAACCTGAAAAATGGGAATATGACATTTAAAAAGGCTCCACCACCTAATTTAGTTCAAAAATTGTCTTCCCAACTTCCTCATGAAAATGCCAAGGCTTAGTGTGTTTCAAAGACATGCTCGAGGTCACATAGCTAGCAAATAATAGAGTTGGAGTTAGAATCTAGGTCTGTTGGTCTTTAGTAGAGTGCTTTCCTTGGTATGACATTTCCATATTGTATAATTTAGGAAAGAACATTGTCCTATCAAAAAAGTTTTTTTTTAAGCATTCTACCATTGTTTCTGAAATTTCTAATAGTAGCATTACATCTTGATCAGCTTTCTGGACACATACACTTACTAGGTTAAGAATTTCAGAGAGAATGAAAGTTGAGTTCTGGCTGAGCACACCCCCCCTAGACAGCTGTATATGTGTAAGAACATAGTTCTCCTTTAAGGGGAGGCTCCTATAGAAGTGGAAGGCTTCCCCAACCCCAGTTTTCTTCAAGGTAATTACACACCAAGAAATGAACAAAATGAAAAATATTGCGTATGTAATTGGCCACTTTTGCCTGGACATGGTCTTCTGGACAGCTCTTATATTAGAAATTTGAATTAGATACTCAGAGCCCACATGCAATATAAGCAAAATTTATATACTCAACAGGAATAAATAATCTTTCCACTAAAATATTATTGAAATTATCACCTAGGCCAGACCCTGTTGCTTCCATCTTTTAGACTTGCTTATTCTGTGGAGCCCTTAGAAGTAGAATCTTCTGGGCTGGGATTCAAAATCTTGCTAGTATTAAAAAAGCACATCCCTACATAAAAAAATTAATAATCTTACCAGATAAATAGTTCACTTACTCCAACCCTTTATCCTGAAAAATCATGCAAAATTTACAACTCTCCATTTATAAAGATCTCAATAATATTGTTAGCAATTTTGCCAAGAGCAAATTCTTCTCTGAAGGTCTCTTTTTATTTCTATATCTGGATATCTAGCTCTTGGGGTCATCCACAGTGTCTGAAGCCAAGGAATAGGTGGGAATGGATGAAGATGTTTAGTAATTTTCACAGAGAGCTTGGGGGAGCTGGTGGGACATCAAAAAGCTCTTAGAGAAAAGTCAACAGGTGACTTTAGAATAAATGAATCTCTTAAAACATTTAGGGTGTAAAATATTAATGGGACCTGTGCTTGGCCCCAAAAGCATTTGAGATTTGTATTGATGCCAAAATATTTGAAAAGTAGTTAAGCAATATTTAACAACCTGGAAAAGCTGAGCTGTTCACCCAGTTCTGTGTTACTTGTGAAGTGCTTGGAAGAGCCTCTGGAAGAACAGCACATCTGCAGGGACTCCATTAAGGAAGGCCCCTTGGAGGTTCTTTTAAATGGGGTGGGAAGGAAAAGCTGAGTAAGAGTCTCATCAGGGAAATGAGAAAATTGCGGAAGTGTTTCCATATTGCATTGAGTTGCATTAGTCACTCTCCTGGAAAAGAATCCAGAGTATCAGCAAAACACTGAAAGAAAGTGTCTAAAATATGAAGATTACAGTCTGCATTGCAATCACTACCACACAAAAAGAATCATCCATCTGATTTGATAAAGGAACAACAAGGTACAGTTTGGAGTTGCAGAAACAGTTATTAAGGTTAGGACATACTGACCCCCTTTCCCGAATTATCAATAGAATCATTTAGAAAGGCCAGGGCAAGGGAAGAGAGGTGAGCTTTGAAAACTTGTTGATTTCCTACCACTGGACTGAATTTTTACATACATTTTCTTATCTTAGTATTAACTATTATAAAACATTATTGTATCTGTTTTACAAATTAGAAATTGAAGATAATGGTGTTAAATAAATTGTATAAGGTCAAACAGCTGACAAATGGCAGTACCTTGATTTGAATTTAAGTCTACTTAATTCCAAAGCCCATGCTGGGAAAGAAAATCACATGAAGGATTCTCCTTTTTTTGAAAATCTACACATCCCTCTAACTTTAGATCTTTCTATATGTAGCCTACTTAGTTCCAGCAGAGTTGTAGACCAGTGTCTTTAATACCTTGTATAGATATCAGATTACATAAAGTAAGACTTGAAAATCTCTAATAGTTTTATAGTAGCAGACTTCCTACCTCTTTCCTCAACTGTAGAATTTTTTTTTTTTTGACATAAAGAACAAAGAACCTCTGGGTTAGCATCCAGTGGTTTTTAACTCTAAAACTGGTCAAGTTTTTTTCTAGTTTCATAAGTTTGAGAAGTTCACATAACATTTCCAGGCAGAATTTCATGAACTATAAAATGTAGTAACGTTTGGCTGTCATTTACTTATATAATTGTCATGAAGATCAAATAAGAGTGCAAAGTAATTAACCAAGATGTGGACCTTCTAGACCCTGAATAGAGTGTGAAATGTGTAGTAATGTGGAATTACTAGATCCTCATAGCTAAAGCAATGTTGAAGAAAATAGCAAAGCTGGAGGCATCCTACTACCTGACTACAAAATGTACTACAAAGTGTAGTAATCAAAGCAGCATGGTACTGCATAAAAACGGATACATAGACCAATGGAACAGAATAGAGAGCGCAGAAATAATTCTATGTGTTTACAATCAAGTGAGTTTTGACCGAGGTGCCAAGACCACATAGTGAGGAAAGGGCAGTCTCTTCAATAAATAGTGTTGGGGCGACTGCAGAAGAATGAAATTAGACCCTTCTCTCACATCATACACAAAAGTAAACTTGAAATGGATTCAGGACTTAAATGTAAGACCTGTAACTGTAAAAGTACTAGGAGAAAGCATAAGGAAAAAGCTTTATGACATTGGTCTGGACGTAACTATTTTTTAGATATCCTCCCAAAAGCACAGGCAACAAAGGCAAAAAGTAGATATATAGACTACATTAAGCTCAAAAGCTTCTGCACAGACAAGGAAATAATAAACAGAGTGAAGAGACAACCCACGGAAAGGGAGAAAATATTTGCAAACTATACATCTGATAAAAGGTTAATATCCAAAATACATAAGAAACCCAAACAATCCAATGGCCAAAAAATTCCACAAATAACCTAATTAGAAAATGGGCACAGGATTTTGATCGATATTTCTCAAAAGAAGATGTATAAGTGATCAACAGATATATGAAAAAATACTTAACATCACTAATCACCAGGGAAATGCAAATTAAAACCACAATGAGATATTAGTTCACATCTGTTAGAACAGCTATTATCAAAAAGATGAAAGGTAAGTCCTAGTGAGGATGTGAAGAAAAGGGAACCCTTGTATACTGATAGTGGGAATGTAAATTAGTACAGCCGTTATGGGAAGTAGGTTGATAGTTCCTCAAAAAACTAAAAATAGAACTACTGTATGATTTGGCAATCCCACTTTGGCGTATATATATATCCAAAAATTAAATCGGCATATTGAAAAGATATCTGCACTCCCACATTCATTGCAGCATTATTTGTAATAGCCAAGATATGGAATCAATCTATGTGTCCATCAATAGATGAATGGGTAAAGACAATATGGTATGCAGTCACAAAAAATTACTATTTAGTCTTACAAAGAAGGGAATCCTGTCACTGGGGACAACAACATAGAGGAAGCTGGAGGACATTACACTATCAGTCAGGTACAGAAATTGGCTAGGCACAGAAAGACAAATACCACAGCATCTTACTCATATGTGGAATCTAAAAGAGTTGAACTCATAGAAGTAAAGAGTAGAAAGGTGGTTACCAAAGGTTAGGGGTATAGCAGGGTTGGATAAATATTGGTCAAAGGATACAAAATTTCAATTCGACAGGAGGGATAAGCTTAAGAGATCTATTGTACAACATGGTGACTATAGTTAATCACAATGCATTGTATTCTTGAGAATTGCTAAGAGAATAGGTTTGAAATGTTCTCACCAAAACAATGATAGGTATATGAAGTAATGCATATGTTAATTAACTTGATCAGGTCATTCTACAGTGTATGCATATTTCAAAACATCGTGCTGTACATGATAAATACATTTTTTTAATTTGTCCATTAAAAATAAGTAAATAAACAATGATTAGGCTACCCATTAATTCCATTTAAGTTCAGGTAAAATTAAATATTTTAAATATTTTAGAGGAACTAGGTTTAACAAAAATTAAATTAGAAATATGCTGATAAACATGGGTATATCCAGTTGGGAATTTTTTAAAAAAGCAAAATATGGAATTACTGTTGTGACTCATTTATAAAGGTACTCATTTTTATTAAATAGGGAAACTTTTGTTATGTATCTAAAAACTGTTAAATTGAAAACAGGATAAGTGTTTTTGAAATTTTCATGGCCTCATGGGAACATTATATCTCTATAGATTGAGAGTAGTATGGAAATTAATGGGGGACGCTTTAGAGGGCCATAACCCCCTTGATATTGCTTTCAAAATTTTGTGAATATGTGATTTCTGGGAAGAGGATTCACAGTGTTTGTCAGACTCCCAAGGTGGGTCCATGGCTACAACAATATTTAGAAAGCCCTGAGGGTCAGCTTCTACAATCACATAGCCTTGGATATTGGGTTTATGGTTTGAAGGGACTGATAATTCCATATGCTTATCTATCAAGATCCAATTGGGAAAGCAGAAACCACACTACATATTTTAACAAAGGAGTTTAATTGGTTATACTGGTTTTAAAGAACTATAAGAGAGACAAAAAGAAAACATCAAAAATATTTCTGAGACCAAAAAACAAAAAGTGCTTAGAGAAGTGATTACTCGTAGGCATGGGGAACCAAAGGAAACAGTATCTCTAGACCTTGGAGCTTATAGGAGGGACTCTGTAGGGCTGGTGGTCAGATCTTTGAAAACAGGCACCACACACTCTTTGAAGAGGCTTGATAAGACTGCTTCTGGAAGTACTGAACACAGCTTGATGCTGGAGCAGACTGCCACTGAGGTGACTCTGACCACAGCACAAATAGGAAAAGCGTCCCTCTTCTCCTTATTCATTCTAATCTCTCTCCAGTGTTTCCTATTGGCAGAACCTATAAGAAAGCCAGATGACAAAGCAGTTTAGGAAAGGTAGTTTGCAGAGGCCCTACAGTATTTAAAGGTAGATTTTGATACATAATTTTCCTGCTTTGCATTTTAATGTTGTTTATGTAGTGTAAATAGCAGGAATTCCTTTATATGTTTGGAAGGACCTACTCAACATGCTTGAACTGGTGTTACAGGGATCCTGTTATTTCAGAGAAAGTGGAACGCACATACATCAAAACAAACAGAAACCCACTAAAATCATATGTGAGTTTCCACATGTTCCTGACATTTTCTTAATAATCTATGTCAGGTTAAGTGCTACTGCTTAGGTGGTCTAACGGAACTTAGGGATGGGGAGGGTATCATTCTGGCTGGCTTTGCAAAGAATGTGAGCACTGAGTTGAAGTTTGTATTTCAGGTATTTATGTGGTCAAGATGAAGATGGAAGGGTAAACTGTTCTGAATAAGAAAAAGGAAAAAAGTAAAGAATCTGGAAATTCAAGGTGAGTCCAAAGAATATGTAATTTTTTAACAACTCTCTACCAAAGACTGTAAGGGAAGCAGATGTACTAGTGATAAATATGACTAAAGATCCACACACTTGATCTGGAAAATGAAATCACTACACTCAATCAGACCTGACACACCTTCTGAACTTTGTATCTTTTTGGATAGATTTCACCTTCCATGCAAGCCATGGGAGTTCCTTGTTGGATAAATATTAGCTCCCATTAAGGCCAGGAGAATTGAACAACTAGGTAGGAGTGGGCTATCTTTTTTTTTCTTTCTTTCTTTCTTTTTGAGACAGTTTCGCTCTTGTCGCCCAGGCTGGAGTGTAGTGGTGCAATCTTGGCCCAGCTCACTGCAACCTCTGCCTCCTGGGTTCAAGCAATTCTCCTGCCTCAGACTCCTGAGTAGCTGAGATTACAGGCACCTGCCACCATGCCCGACTAATTTTTTTGTATTTTCAGTACAAATGGAGTTTTACCATGTTGGCCAGGCTGGTCTCGAACTCCTGACCTCAGGCGATCCACCCGCCTCGGCCTCCCAAAGTGCAGGAATTACAGGCGTGAGCCACCGCGGCCTGCCAGTGTTGACTGTCTTAGGACACTACTCAGCAGGTAGATTCAGATGAGCAACAGCACCAAATGGAGCTCTCCGTGGTTCTGATATTTATAGCCACAATGAGTCTATTTGCTGATGGCCCCAACACTGCCTTGTTGATTTCTTAGTTTCCACCTTAGATCTCCCTACTCTGAAAAGTTTGCCATTATCCTTCTCTGGGTGCTTAGTCTTCATATTGAACTTTATTAATAATAAAAACAAAAATTATATTGTGCTTATACTTCTTAGAAGGATTTTAATATCTATTAGCATATTAATGATTAAATAATCATCCCATTAAACTAGTAAAGTTGGAACTGATGATTTCACTTTCCTTTATAGGTAAGGAAATTGAGGTTTCAAGGTTAAGTGACATGATCAAGGACATAATTTTAAATGACTCACTAGAGACTTGAACCCAAGCCTTCTAATTCTAAAGCATGGGATGTTTCCAATTTATGTGGTTAAGGGACTAAATGACTAAGATCTTACTTAGACTGGCTCAGTCATTATTATAAGTCTTTGTAATAGATATACATAAAAATAATCTGCGATTCCAATATATCTGGGAAACATTAAATGCCATATCCCCATCTATGCAATTGATAAAGCATATTAAAATATTAAAGACTCTTAAAAGGCTTATAGAAATAATCTCTAGCTTTTGGGTTGACTCAGAATTTTCCCATTTTTTTATGATAGATGGATTATTTATCAGTATGTAGCAGCCATTTATATCAAATGTGGTACCCATATTTCATAAAACACTGGGGAAATATTAACTCATCACATATTCTGACTCTTGACCTGGCAGAATCAAAATGTATCTTCTCTGGAGACTGTCAATCCACCATTGGGAGTTTTTAGGCAAGTCTTGTGAGTGGCTGGAAAAATTTTTCCGTGTTGGCTACAGGATGCCACACCGGACCTATCCTCTCACCAGGTTCAGTGAGGAAAATGGTTTTAATGTTCACAAAAATTACTTTTTAGAGTGATATCAAGGGATCATGAGCCAAGGTGATTCCATCTATCATAAGGCCTACATTTTCTTTTTGTATCACAAGCTTCTAAATGCCCTGTGGTCATTCATTATTTATCAGACTTTGGTGCACTCAATGGCTCCCTCTGACAAAATGTCCATCTTGGAATCAAGATTTTGTGGTATGGTGGTTATTAGAAGCTGCTCAGATTGACAAATGTGAATAAAAAATTAATCAGGCAACACAGTTGGAGAGAAAACAGAAAAAGAGAGATGGGCATTGACAAGAAAACACGGGACACAGTTCAACTCATAAGAGTGGCAAAACTTTACTCCATTTAAAAAATCTCCTTTCTAAGTCACTTGGACTTTGACATTGTATCCCCAAAAGAAATGCAGCATTCATTGAACACTTATTTTGTCCTGGGCATTGTGCTGGGGGAGTGAAGGAGGCAGAGATGAGAAAGATTAATTTCTTGCCTTAAGTCTCTTGTGTTCTGGTAATGGAGAGATAGGCATGCACAACAGTGCCCATGTACTCTATAAAGCAAATAAACAGATATCAACCACAGAAGAGGGACAATAAAGTCTTACGGGATGATGGCCTGGAAATGCCTCTAAGAAGAAGTGACATTCCTATTGCTATTTAAAGGTGAATGGAAAATCTCTGATGCCACTGCCCCCAGTATCATCTTCTGCCACTCTACTTGCTTTTTAGCATTCTCTCATGCTCTCTCTTCCTGGCTTTCTCTCAGGCTCCTTCCTCAGGGCCTTTGCTTATGCTGTTTCCATTGCTGTAAACCCCTGCCGCCTTCTCTTCATCTGGCTAACTCTACTCGCCTTTCCAGGCTCCGGTTAAACGTTACTTCTCAGGCCTTTTCTGTTACTCCTTCCCCCAATATATGTTACGTCTCCTACATTGTTCTTTCTCATCACATTTTGATGACTTAATTTTTGGCTGGCATCATATGTTTTTTACTTCTGTGTTTTTTACATTTTTGTTTATCTCCTTTCCACAAGGTTTTGGACCTTCATGAGATCAGTAACTGGGTTTGTTTTATTCAGTGTTTCTTTCAGTGTCTTGCTCTCAATAGGGGCTCAGTAACCATTTGCTAATTGAGTGAATGAAACCAAGTGGGGTATCTAAAACTGAATGAGAATCTTGAGCAAAGGCTCAATGACATCAACCTGAATAGTATGTGTGTTAGTGGCAGGTTCTAAATTATAAGGAGAATCCAGACCCTGTCTATCCAGGAAGGAGAGAAGCTCAATGTGGGTAAAGATAAAGGCATTGCTAGGTTACATACAAAAAGATGAAACATTTATTGAAGCAAACAGAGGTAATAGATTCTTGGCTCTTGACAGCATATTTGATTTTTGGATTCACCCTTTTGATTCATGCAACTAATGTAAAATGCCATATTTGAGCTTTTCTCTTACAGAGAGCCACCTTAATCTGGAGAGATGGTTCTACATCTTAAGAACAACCTTCCCCACCCCATACCTACTAGATGTGATTTTTCTTGAGTTTACCTTTCTGAGCTTCCCAGTGCCATGGGAATGATAAGACCTCAATGAACCTGGGATAAGGGACCAGAACAGACATGAGCCTGGTCTCAGTTAACATCTTAGGCCAAAGTGGACTAGAAACCTTCATGTTTTACATCAAGTCCAGCGTAACTCACCAGGACTAGGAGACCACGTAGGATCTGGGAGCAAATTCTTAGAAGGATAATCATAACTCTAATCATATGTTAGGCACTGTGCTAAGCACTATATATGCATGTTATAATTAAATCCTGGCAATAATATCCTGTGAGATAGGTCCTATGATTATTTCTGTTTTACCGAGGAGAAAAGTTAGGCTTTGTGAGATGAGATAGGATAAGTTAGGTTTATCAGTTCGTTTTCACACTGCTGATAAAGACATAGCCGAGACTGGGAAGAAAAAGAGGTTTAATGGACTTACGATTTGATATGGCTGGGAGGTCCCTCAATCATGGCAGAAGGCAAGGAGGAGCAAGTCATGTTCTATATGGATGGTGGCAGGCAAAGAGACAAAGAGCTTGTGTAGGGACACTCTTGCTTTTTAAAACCATCAGATCTCATGAGACTCATTCACTATCATGAGAACAGTGCAAAAAAGACCTGCCCCCATAATTTAATCACCTCCCACTGGGTTCCTCCCATAACACATGAGAATCGTGGTAGTTACAATTCAAGATGAGATTTGAGTGTGGACACAGCCAAACCACATCATTAGGCTTCCACAGACTGAGAGCAATAAAACTGATGCAGGGCAGACAAGTCCTAAAGTTAGAGCTTAGCTTGGGACAGTTCTTGGCTTTCACCTAGGAAAGAATTCAAGGGCTAGCCAGTGGTGTTAGCAACTTTTATTTATGTGGCAGTGTACAGCAGCAGAAGGACTCCTCCTTGTGCACAGGCAGTGTGCCAAGTAGTAGCTCAGAGGCAGTTCTGCAGTCATATGTATACCCACTTTTAATTATATGCAAATTAAAGGGCAGATTATACTAACATCTCTAGAAAAAGGGTAACTTCTGGATCATTGGGTCACTGCCAGGGAAAGGAGCAGTAACTTCTGAGTGCTGCCATGGCAGTGGTAAACTGACATGGCACACTGGTGGGCATGTCTCATGGAATGTTGATTCCACCCTGTCCTTTTGGCTAGTCCTCAATTTGGTCCAGTATCTGAGCCTTGTCTCTGGAGTCCAGTCCCACCTCTTGAGTCGAGTCTTACTTTCTCATTCCAAGCCATTGAGCTTCATAGCATGAGTGTTTAGCCTTCTACATATCTATCTATGGAACTGGCAGTCACATTAAGCAGTCACTTGAAGGTTCTGGGTTTGAGACCCCAGCCACATTTTCCTCTCTCTCTAGACCTGAGAAACAAGATCACCAATTGGTTCACAGAGGATGGGTGAGTTGAGAGGGGTACATTTTTAGGATTTGTTTTAGAGGATTTTGAGCGATAAGCTAAGAAATCTGTATTTTACTCTTGAGAAAATAGATCCATGGCACTGGTACAAAAACACACACATAGACCAATGGAACAGGTTAGAGAACCCAGAAATAAAGCCACACGTCTGCAACCATCTGATCTTCAACAAACTTGACAATAACAAGCGATGGGGAAAGACTCCCTATTTAATAAAATTGCTAAGATAATTGGCTAGCCATATACAGAAGATTGAAACTGGACCTCTTCCTTTTACCATATACAAATTAATTTAAGATAAATTAAAGACTAAAATGTGAAACCTAACACTATAAACACCCTAAAATAAAAATCTAGGAAATACAATTGTGGAACTAGGCCCTGGTAAAGATTTAATGACAATGACTCTAAAAACAATTACAACGAAAACAAAAGTTGACAAGTGGGACCTAATTAAATGGAAGAGTTTCTACACAGCAAAAGAAAGTATCAACAGAATAAACAGATAACCTACAGAATGGGAGAAAATATTTGCAAACTATGCATCTGACAAAAGTCTAATAGCTAAAATCTATGAAGAAAGTAAATCAACAAGCAAAAAACAAATAATATCCCAATTAAAAAATGGGCAAAGGACATGAACAGACACTTCTCAAAAGACATACATGTGGCCAACAGCATATTTAAAAATGCTCATTACTAATAATTAGAGAAATGCAAATCAAAACCACAATGAGATATTATCCATTACCAGTCAGAATGACTGTTATTTAAAATAACAGATGCTAGCAAGGTTGCAGAGATAAGGAAATGCTTATAATCTGCTAGTAGGCATGTAAATTAGTTTGTGCACTATGAATAGTAGTTTGAAAATTTCTGAAAGAGCTTAGAACCACCATTTGACCCAGCAATTCCATTAATAGATATATTTGCAAAGGAATATAAATCATTCTACCAGAAAGACACATACACACATGTGTTCATTGCAGTACTACTCACAATAGTAAAGACATAAAGACATAGAAGCCCATCAACAGTGGAGACTGGGTAAAGAAAATGTAGTACTTATATACCATGGAATACTATGCAGCCACAAAAGGTAAAATTTTTTCCTCTGCAGCAACATGGATGCAGCTGGAGGCCATTATCCTAAGTGAATTAACAGGAACAGAAAACTGAATACTGCATGTTCTCACTTATAAGTGACAACTAAACATTAAGTGCACATGGACACAAAGAAGGAACAATAGACAGTGAGGCCTACTTGAGGGTGGAGAGTAGGAGGAGGGTGAGAATCAAAAAACTACATATCTGGTACTATGCTTACTAACTGGGTGATGAAATAATTTTTACACCAAACCCCAGCCACATACAATTTACCTATGCAGTAAACCTGCACATGTACCCCCTGAACCTAAAATAAAAATTGGAAGGAAACAAAAATAAAGAAGGAGGAAATGGCAATTATTTTTAAAAAGAAAAAGAAAGAAAGTGGAACCAGAGGGGTTGTTTGAATGGCATACAAGAGAACAAATGGGCAGAGAGTGGCAACTGGGGGTTACCAGATGCAGAAATCTGCAGTATTATACAGTTCAGGGAGCCTGAACCAAGGCTGTGGTGATGGAGATGGGCTGGAGAGTCGTTTTAAGGTAGAATTGATAGGACTTGGCAACCGACTGGTAGGGAAAGAGCTGCCTGTTGTCACTTAATGATGAAATACACATTCCTACCTTCCCAGCCATAGACTTAGTCTCAGCAAATACACTTTCAATGATTGGTCGGTATTTACGTAACATCCTCACTTTACCAAGAAATATGAATTGGCTTCATCTCTGAAGAAGCATGAGTTCCTGGGCTTCTCTGACTTATAAGATTGGTCTTGAGATACAGTTATTGATGTGAAAGAATAAAACCGCATACGTATGATTCTATGTGTGCTGCTTCTGTCACACTAGTACTTATGAGGCCAGATTAATTTTATGTTTTGTCTTTACAACATAACATTATGACTTTATTTAAGGTTTATGTTCTACCAACTTCTCCAAAATATTGTAGTGACAAATTAAGAAATAGAGAAAAGGTAAATTAAATGTAAAGACAGATTTAAACAACTTTACATGAGTAGATAATAAATATGTCTTCTGAGTTGAGCTAATTTGCTAACACAGTGCATAACAAATTATTTATGCTATATATCTATATATCTTTATCTATACATCTAAACATAATAATTGATTTTGTTTTCATTATTGAACAAATGAATGAATTGACACACCTACTGGGATAAGGAATTGAATTTGATTCTGAGTTTCCTTATAACTAAGAGGAAAGGAAAAATATAGAATATAATATTAAAATGTAAATATAAATTTATAGCCACATCATGTGACTAAAGATATATTTATCCCAATGGACAAGCTTTTGGCGTAGCAAAGAATTCAGTGAGGAATTTGTTTTAATGAGCGTTTGAATAAGAAATCTTAAAATAAATAATGTTAATTCCCCCTCCTGCTCCTTCTTCCAACACATTTGCTTGATTTGTGTGTATTTTTGTTTTTGTGTGCTTAAAATTTTGGGTGTAATCAAAGCAGGGATGTAGAGTCATCAGGGTAGGAAGGTCAGTAGGGCAGAAGAAACAGTGTAGACAGATGGTTAATACAATGGGCTTTAGCAGTGAGGAACTCACTTCTTTTCCTGTGAAATGGAGATAGTAATAATAATGATAAATAATATCTACTTCACATGGATACTCTGATGATTAAGGGAGGTAATAATATAAATGTGCTCGGCATGGCAAGTTGAAGGGCTATCGCTTCTTAAACACTGCCACAGAGCAAGCATTTAAGAAGTGACAGCTGGCTGGGCATGATGGCTCACACCTGTAATCCCGGCACTTTGGGAGGCTGAGGAGGGCAGATCATGAGGTCAGGAGTTCAAGACCAGCCTGACCAACATGGTGAAACATCATCTCTACTAAAAATACAAAAATTAGCCGGGTGTGGTGGCTCCCGCTACCTGTAATCCCAGCTACTCAGGAGGCTAAGGCAGGAGAATCACTTGAACCTGGGAGGCAGAGGTTGCAATGGGCTAAAATCGTGCCATTGCACTCTGGCAGGCAACAGAGTTAGACTCCATCTCAAAAAAAAAAAAAAAGAAAAAAAGAAAAAAAGAAGCGACAGCCCCAAATCGGTGGGGGTCTAACTGCATACTAGGGACATAGGCAACTTTGGTCTCAGGGTCCAGCCCCTCTCTGCTTGCATTGTCTCTCTCCCCTCCCTTGTTTATACCCTGTTAAAGAATAAGGTGTGAATACACCAATGATAATTAAAGATTTTTGTTTGTTTGTTTTTCTCTGGGGCCCTGTCTCCTCCAAATGCAAACAGACTGTGTGACTTCAGTAGTTGCACCTGACAATAAGGCTCACACAAATAAGCTTTTACCTGTTTCCCATTGCGTGGTGACCTGCCTGATTTAATCTGAGTAAATCTTAAGTCCTCATTTAGATTGCAAGTTTCTCCAGGGAAATATGAGTGACTCCTCTTCTGTCCCCTCTAATGCCCAACTCAATTCCTCCAACACTCATATTTGGAGCAGCCCAGAGCATTCTAGGCCCTGAGACAGAGCGATGAATAAGCAAAGTTCCTGTCCTCATGAAGCTCAGCTTTCAGTGAGAGGAACAGATATAACAAGTAACCAAATGAATAAACATGACAGGTTCAGATAATAAGTATTATGCAGAAAATTAAAAGCCAAGTGACAGAAGACAACTGGGAATTCACTGATTTATGGATCAGGGAAGGATATTCAAGGAGATAGTAAATGGATGAAGCTTTGAGTATGGTGCAAGGGAACCAGCCATGCTACCATCCAGGGGAGAGTGTTCCAGACAGGGAAAGACCAAGGATGAAGACCTTGAGATTGAGTAAGCGTTCAGAGACTAGGAAGATAGCCTGGATGGTGGTTACGTGGTAAGGAGAAGGGGAGTGGGATCAGCTGAGGCCAGAACCCAGAGCTGGTCTAGGAAGGAAACTCTATAAACACCAACAAAGAGATTGTGCTGCTAAGAGAAGTTCCTCAGGGCAGGCCCAAGTTCTAATCTTCACGTTGCTTCCTATACCTCCTGTATCCAGAGAGATTTTCCTACATGATGGCTACTGTTCAATCTTGAAAGAAATAACTCCCAATACAATTTTCAAAACATCATCTAATTTGGTTCTCAAATTAACCTTGGGAAGCAAGTTATTGGGATTCTTGCTTTATGAGTGACTGATCTACAATTTAGAGAATTTGACAAATGCGTTGTAGATTTTAAGTTGTTATCTTAGAATCTGTGTTGGCCTTCTTATTCCAGGGCGCTGGGTTTCTGCCACAGCATCAAAGATATCTCTCAATTCTTTGGAGACCTCTTCTATCACTTTAAACCAATGTTATGTGTGGGTGTATGAAACATAGGAAGTAGGTATCAATACTTTGATTAAATTCATTCACTATGCACTGACGTCACTGTCATCACCATTACCACCAGAATAGTATTAACAATAGTTACAGTATATTTAGCACCTACTTTTTAAATAACTATGCTAAGCACTTGGGTGTATACCATTAAATTTCCTCTGCTCAATAATCCTAAGAAGTAGGCATCATTATCACCTTCACTTTACAAATGACAATAAAATGACTGCTCAGAAAGTTTAAGTGATTTGGCCAAGGTCACATAGCAGGGAGCTGGAATTAATGTAAACTGGAGGCTGGACAACTCTGATTGTTTACCTCCACTACATGAATTGGGTCAGCCATTGGGGGCCCTGTGATGGAATAAGATTGAGTTTATGACCTTGAAAAGGTCATTGTTTAGAGGGGCAAGTCTCTCTGAAGGGAGCTCAGACTCTGTTCACCTGCCCAGGCAAAGTGAGAACAGAGCTTGGTTCTGTTTGACAACTCAGCGAGTTAGCATCTGTGGCTATAAAGGCAGGAGTGGAAGAGGAGCTGGGCTGGAGGAAGCCGTCCTGTACCATGAATCAGCACCAGCATCTTGGGAGGGAGAGGGTGAGAACCAAGGACCTTGTGAGCAGTTAAGAGGCTCCACCTTGCAATGGGAGATAAGTGGAAATTCTGATTTCCCCAGACCAGACTATTGAACCACAATCCAGGCTGTGGTTATTTATATTCCCCTAACAGCCTTGTTTACACAACCTGCCTGGATGCAAATCAGCACACGGAGGCAGTGGAGGCGGCGAGGTGTGCAGCCGGAAGGGACTGGGGGATTGGTTTTAGTCATGTAGTGTTAACACAGCCACACATGACTGCCCACACTTCTGCAGCTGAGGGAGAGAATGAGAACATGTAGTCCCCAGGACACTTGCCCAGTCCTGCCTGAGCAAGAGATAATGCAAAGAGCGGAGTGGACTTTGATTATCCCAATCCCTTCCTTTACAATCCGCTTCTTTTTCCAGCCCCATCGCTCACCCCATCTGCCCCCCTCCTCTCCTGCATGCACCCTCCGTTCCAGTCACTCCTGGCTCTGAATACATCATGCTCCTTCATGGGTTTGTGCTCTGGCTCAGACAGTTCCCTGTGCTCAGAACGCCCTTTCTCTCTCTGTTTTACAAAGTGCGTTATGTGTAACTGATGGGGTGCCAAACAGTGTTAGGTAGTACACAGACAGAATTCTTATTTTATGCAAATATTTATTATGTGAGGACTGAGTCAATTTAGGTAAAGACACTGAATCTATAATAGTACAGGTAGAATATAGATAGGGCAAATAACTTGATGATGGCGTAGAGGTTCTTGCCATTTTGGAAACAATGCTCTTATTTAATTGAACATGGCCTGCCTTTCATAACATGAGAGACAGGGCTGGATTCTGTTTCGATCTGCAGTGCCCTCTCCAACCTTCGAGGTTCACACATCTGGTTACGTGACCTTCGTTTGCTCTCTGTGGAGGCCATCTGTTGCCTCCTAGTGTATGCCCCACCATCCCATTTGGCCCACAGAATTCTGTCTTTTTCTCAAGCCCAAGTTCTGCTGTCACCAGTGAAACATTCCAGCTGTCTAAGAAAAAACCATTTTAAAGAGCCAGCCTCATCTCTCCATCCTCACCCTCTCCTTCTCTCCTTCCCTTCTCCTACCTTCCTCTCTACCTCCTGCCCTCATCTCTAACCTCTAGCTACAACTTTTTTTTTTTTTTTTTTTTTTTTTTGAGATGGTGTTTTGGGGCTGGAGTGCCATGGCAGGCTAGTGTACAATGGCATGATCTCGGCTCACCACAACCTCCGCCTCCTGGGTTCAAACAATTCTCCTGCCTCAGCCTCCAGAGCGGCTGGGGTTATAGGCATGAGCCACCACACCCGGCTAATTTTGTATTTTTAGTAGTGACAGGGTTTTTCCATGTTGGTCAGGCTGGTCTCAAACTCCTGACCTCAGGTGATCTACGCGCCTCGGCCTCCCAAAGTGCTGGGATTACAGACATGAGCCACTGTGCTTGGCCCACTATTTTTTATTTTAAAATTTTTGTCAGTTTGTATTATATAAATGGAATCATAAAATATGTAATTTAGAGGGTTTGTTCTCAGCATAAATCCCTTGATAGCCATTCAAATTGTGTGAATCAATTGTTCCTTTTCATTGCTAAGTTGTATTCTATGGTATGGCTGTACTTTTTTTTTTTTTTTTTTTTTTTTTTTTTTTTTTTTGTATTTTTTGCACAGACAGGATTTTGCCATGTTGCCTAGGCTGGTCTGGACCTCCTGGGCTCAAGTGATCCACCCGCCTTAGCCTTCTAAAGTGCTAGGATTATAGGTGTGAGCCACCGCACCCAGGCACACAGTTTGCTGAAAGGAGTTATTAAAAGGACATTTGGGTCGTTTCCAGGGTTTGGTCTATTATGAATAAAGCTGCTATGAACATTCATGCCCAGGTTTTAATGTAAATATGAGTTGTTCCTTCCTTTGAGATAAATGTTCGAGTTAAATTGCTGAGTTGCATGGTAAGTGCATGATTAATTTTATAGGAAGGTACCATACTGGTTTCCAAAGTGGCTGTACAATTTTCATTCCGAACAGCAAAGTACAAGTGATCCAGTTTCTTTACCTCCTTGCCAGCATTTTATGTAATCACTATTTTTTATTATAGTCCTCCTTTTAAGTGTGTAGGGTTATCTCATCGTGGATTTAATTTACATTTCCTTAATAGTTAATGATGCTAAATGTCTTTTCATGTGCTTTTCGTAGACATTTCACTAAAGAGTCTATGTCCCTTGCCTATTTTGTAATTGAGTGTGTCTCATTTTGTCTTAACTATTTTAAGAGTTCTTTATATGTTCTAGATACAAATCCTTTGTCAGATGCATGATTTGCAAATATTTTCTCCCAGTCTTTTACAGAACAAATTAAAAAAAATTAAGATCCAGGCTTTTTCTGTATCATGCTTTTTTTATATCTAGTCTAAGATTACATGCTTGCCTAGCTGTAGGTCACAAAGATTTTTTTCTTATTTATTTATGAAAATTTTATAGTTTTTTTTTTTTTTTAACTGAGACAGAGTCTCACTCTGTTGCCCAGGCTGGAGTTCAGTGGCACAATCTTAGCTCACTGCAACCTCTACCTCCCCGGTTCAGGTGATTCTCCTGCTTCAGCCTCCCAAGTAGCTGGAACTACAGGCGTGCACCACCATGAGATGGGGTTTCACCATGCTGGTCAGGCTGGTCTCGACTGACGCATTTTGGGTTAATTTCTGTATGAGACGTGAGTTTTAGGTTGAGGTTTATTACCGCCCGTCCCCAACCCCCACCCCTACCCCGGCCACCCTGTGAATATCCATTTGCTCTAACAGTATTTGTTGAAAATCCTGTTCATACTCCATTAAATTGCTTTCACAACTTGTAAAAAATCTGTTGGATACATTTGGGTAGATTTATTTGTGAGTTCTCTGTTTTGTTTTCTATAAGTCTCTTCCTCCACCAACACCACATTGTCTCAATTACCATAGCTAGTAAGTCTTAACATTGAATAGAGTGATATCTCACTTTATTCTTTGTTAAGAATGTTTTAGTTATTCTAGGTGCTGTGCGTTTCCATATAAATTTTAGGATAAGCTTGTTTATATCTACAAAAAGGCTTGCTGAGATCTTGATAGGAATTGCCTTAAATCTGCATATCAAGTTGGGGAAAATTGACATTTTACTATGCTGGGTTTTTCAGAAGAACACAGTATATCTCTCTTTATTTAGATCTTCTTTGATTTCTTTCAGCAGCATTTTGCAATTTTTTTTTTTTTTTTTTTTTTTTTGAGACAGAGTCTTGTTCTGTCGCCAGGCGCCAGGCTGGAGGGCAGTGGCGTGATCTCGGCTCACTGCAACCTCCGCCTCCCGGATTCAAGCAATTCTCCTGCCTCAGCCGCCCTAGTAGCTGGGACTACAGGTGCACGCCACCACGCCCAGCTAATTTTTCTGCATTTTTAGAAGAGACAGAGTTTCACCATGTTGGCCAGGATGGTCTCAATCTCTTGACCTCGTGATCCGCCCTCCTTGGCCTCCCAAAGTGCTGGGATTACAGGCATGAGCCACCATACTGGGCCAGTATTTTGTAATTTTAAGCATATAGATTCTGCATATTTTTTATTAGATTTATACCTATTTTATTTTCTTTGGAAAATTGTAAATAGTATTGTATTCTTAATTTGCATGCATATATTCCTTGTTTATGTATAAAAATATCAATGATTTTGTATGTTGATCTTATCACCAGTGATGTTACTGAATTCATTTATTACCTCAAAGTTTTGTGGATTCCTTAAGATTTTTAATGTACAGTCATGTCATTTAAAAATAAGAATAATTTTATTTATTTATTTCAAATTTATATGCCTTTTATCTTTTTTTTCTTGCGTTATTACACTAGCTAGAACTTTCAGTTCTGTTTGAAAAAGGGTTGTGGAAGTAGGCATTTTCTTCTTCCCATCTTAGAGGGAAAGCATTCAATATGTCACCATTATGTATGATTTCTATAGGATTTTGTAGATGTTCCTTTATGAAGTTGAGAGCATATCCTCATCTTCCTAGTTTTCTGGGACTTTTTTTTTTTTTCCAATCAGTAATCAGTCATGGATTTTGCCAAATGCTTCTTCTGTAGCAGTTGATACGCTCAGCTCTTCTTTAGCCTGTCAGTATGGTGGGTTACACTGATTGATTTTTGAATCTTGCTTATATGGAATAAATCCCACTTGGTCATGCTTTATATTTTCTTTCATACATTTCCAGATACAATTTGCTAATAACTTATGGATTTTGTGTATATGCTTATAAGAGATACTGATCTTGCAGTTTTCTTTTCTTGTACAATCTTTGTTTGGTTTTGTAACCAGAGTAATACTAGCCTCTTAAAATACCTTCCCTCTGCTATTTTCTGCAAAATATTAAGTAAAGTTGATGTTAATTCTTTTTAAAATTTTTGTAATACTTCTAAAGTGAGACCATTTAGTGATAAATATTTCTCTTGGGGTTCTTTTAAAATATAAATTAAATTTCTTTGATAGTTATAGGACAATTCAAATTATTTCATCTTGGCTTAGTTTTGCTGGTTTATGGTTTTTGAGGAACTCATCCATTTATTCTAAGTTGTCAATTTTCATTTTTTTGGGGGGGAGCAAAAACTGTTACTCTCCTTGACAGAGGTCCATATCCTAAAATATGTGAAACAAAAACAACACATAGCTTTTCATATGGATTTTCTAACTTTACTATCCTGATCTCTATCCAATTCCTTATTCCTAGTTGATGGTTTGGTTTTCTAGAACTATGGTTCTCAGCCACTCTCACTCAGGGGATATTTGGCAATGTCTGGAGACATTTTTGGTTGTCACAACTAAAACAGGGGTGCCACTGGCATTTAAGAGGTGGAGGCTACCGATGCTGCTAAACATATTACAATGCACAGGACAACCTCTACAACAAAGAGTGATCTGGGTAAAATGTCAGTAGTGCAGAGGTCGAGAAATCCTGCTCTGGCCTTGCTCCTCCTTGTGTGTTCTGCAGACCAGCAACATCTGCACCGCCTGTGAGCTTGTTAGAAACGCAGAATCTCAAGTCTCATGCTAGACCTACTATAGCTGATTCTATAGTTTGCAAAATTCCCAGACAATTCATATGTACATTAAAATTTGAGAAGTACTGCCCTGGGATAATTACTCCTTGTATGTGTTTCTTATTGCTGCTATAAAAAATTATCACAAATTTAGTGGATCAAGTGACATGAGTTTTTACAATTACAGTTCTGGAGGTTAAAATTCTGAAGTGGGTCTCACTGATTTACAATTAAGGTACTAACAAGGCCATGTGTCTGTGCTCCAGGCTGTAGGTGAGAATCCATCTCCTTGCCCTTTACAGCTTCTAGAGGCTGCCTGAATTCTTTGGCTCATGGTCCCCTTCTTCTGTCTTCAAAGGCAGTGCCATTTGGCCAAGTCTTTCCCATAGTTTTATCTCTTTGGGTCTAGCTTTTCTTCCTCCCTCATGCACATTTAAGGATCCTTAAATGTGACTTCATTGGGCCCATCTGTATAGCCCAGGCTATTCTCTTCATTTTATGGTCTGTTGATTAGGAAGCCTAATTCCATATGCTGCCTTAATGTCCCTTTCCCATGCAAGGCAACATATTCACAGGTTCCAGGGATTAGGATGTGTTGTCTACTGGAAGGTCGTTATTCTGCCTCAAACACTCTCCAAGTAGACTGAGCATTAGAATCACTTGGAGAGCTTTTTAAATATTTAGCTCAGGCTGTAGCCATATCCAATTGAAACATTTTCTGAGATAAGGGTTGAGAATATATATATTTTTTAAAAAAGCATCCAGAGTGGCTCTGATGATTATCTAGGTTTGGGAATTATTGTCCTAGCACTTCCTTGGGCAGCCAGTTCCCCTAGGAGTGTTATTATTATTGCTTTCACTCTCTAGCGAGCAACACTCACAGGCTTTCCTGGTGCCTTACTGTGGGCTCTCCCAGAAGCAGACTTCAAGATAGTGCAAGTGGTTTATTCGGGAGGTGATTCCAGGAAGCACTAGCAAAGCAGTGGGGGATGAGAGAGGAAGGGAAAGCAACTACTAAATGGTGATTATCAAGTAAGTTACCACTGTTGGAAACTTGAGCTTAATCCTGATGAGCAAATTTGGGAGCCTGTGTAGGGCACAGGATTCAAAGTTATCTCATTTGGGAAAGAAGTAAGCTGGAGTATTTACATCAACTTCTCTTGGCCTTTGGTCAAGTGATGTTCCAGGGTTGGGAGCAGGGGTTGATTTCCTGCACATTTGGTCTGCTATGCACACTGCTGTAGTGGTCATCTGTGGCCAGAGAAAGCCTTTAGCAAAGAGACAATGATGCTAGCGTTTGGAAGTTGACATGTGTGCACTCAGATGATAAGGTCCAGAAGCGTGTGGACAGGGCACCAACGGCATGTCTTACACCTTGAATGTTGAGAAAATCTTTACTGAAGTCATTAAGAACATGATACTTACAGAACAGAAGTGATTGAGGAATTTCATTCTATCCCTCAGAATAGGATAAGGACTTATACTGATGAGGGAGCAAAAATCTAAGCTCCTCTTAGCCTTCAGAGTCTAGAGCAATTATTATTCCTCACCTTTGGTGCCTCTTTGTCTTGCCTTTCAGTCCTTCATAGTTCTCTCTCTCCTTTTTTTTGAGATGCAGTTTTGCTGGTGTTGCTGAGGCTGGGGTGCAATGGTGCGATCTTGGCTCATTGCAACCTCCGCCTCCTGGGTTCAAGAAATTCTCCTGCCTCAGCCTCGGGATTGCAGGTGCTTGCCACCGTGACCAGCAATTTTTTTAATTTTTAGTAGAGACAGGGTTTCACCATGTTGGCCAGGCTGGTCTCAAACTCCTGACCTCAGGTGATCCACCCACCTCGGCCTCCCAAAGTGCTGGGATTACAGTCCTTGATAGTTCTGATCTCGCTTTTCCCAGTCCAGAGGAAGGGTCTCACTTTAAATCTTACCACCACCGCAACAGAGCTCAGGGCACAGAGCATGCACAGTGTGTTTAAAAAGTCACAGGACTGTAGTCAGGTGCCCTAATAATACATATCTTATGGGATGTTATAAAGTTTTATTGAAATAATGCTAGAAAACTAGCCACCTATGTGCTTCAGATGTACTGTAACCTCTTTAAATGCTAGTTTCTTGTCTTACAAGCCCAAGCAGAGACTGAAATGAATCTTTAAAAAAATATATAGCCACGTATACCTTTCTTGACCTTTATAATAGAGTAAGTTCTCTTAGTAACTAAGGCCAGATGGCAAATTAGGGATCCTTCCTATCAGAATGGGATTGTAGAACCAAAAGCAGGGTGAAGTGGAATTGTTCCATGGTGCTCACTTCTGCTATGTATTTTTCCCTCACCTGTTTCTTCTTGCCCATGTTCCATAAATAAAAACACTGAGGATTTGTTTCAGGTAGTCAGATCTCTGGCCAAGATCTATATACAGGTGCCGAGTCGCATCATTGCCCAGGAGCCCTGTGATCCAATGTGAATGTTAGCCACTGATCCTGAACTCTCTGACCCAGGTGCATTTTTTTCCTTGAAACCAGCGCAGGGACCTTGCCTTGCTTCTGAGTTTCAACATGGCCCTCTATCCATTGTTAAGACCTGCCATTGTTCCTGGCTTCCTAACCCAATGTAACCCCATCTCCTTCTCAACCAGCCTAGGTTTCTCAAAGAAAAATAATGCAAAGTGGTACAAATTTACAAGCGTGGCGCTGAATAATGAATTGGGAAAATGGGGACATACAAGCCATGAGGTTTGCTAGATAGTCTTCATTTTAGCCAGCAATTTTTCTATAGTGTTATTCACAGATATGCAGTTGCTCTTGACATTCCTCACTATTTACCTGAGCCCTCTTTAGCATAAAGCATCCCATAGCTTACCTGAGATTCGATAAATAGGCATGAAAAAAGTCTGTCTTATTCAGCAAACCTATTCTCCAAGGTGTTTCTCTCCCATAGAAAATAAAATGTACATTGTTACGTAGGCCTAAATTGGACCAGAAGCCTTTTGGAATGTTGCTGTCTTTGTGTGTGTCTTATGAACATTCACGTGGTTATCTTTAAGCTAGCCTGATACCCATTGTGCTGTGTTAGCTAAATGTTAAAGTCTCCCCCGAGTCACCCCAACAAAAGTGATATTTTTGAGGCGACTTGAACTTAGCATAAGCTTTACATATACAATCTATCCTAAGGAGGCAGAGGCAGATCTATGCTTCTTGCCAAAGGGAGGAGAGTAGGTTTATCAGAGCAGCTCCACTTAAGGGAAGCTGCTGCTTTTATCAAATCTCCACTCTCCCCTAAGGACTGATTACCAAGCAGGAGTTGAAACAGAGGACACATGTTTCATAGGCTCATAGCACAATGAATGTGAAGGAACTTTAAAAAGTACATGAAACCTCATTCATTTGTAGATAAGAAAATTTAGGCTCAGAGAATCAAAGATGTCCTGAAGGTCACACAGCTTCCTTTGAATGAGACCCCAACAGGAAGGAAAGTCTCAGCACAGGAGGTTGACCTTCCCCTGGGTTTGTGTGGCAGTCTGACTCTACGCCCCTACTCACAAAGAGGCCAGATACAATCCAGCTTCCTAAATGAGCAGTGTTGATCACAGACGAACATGAAGCCAATGCTACCTACATTCAAGCTTGGGAAAACAGCCATATTCAAAAAGATGCTAATAAAGGATGTGGACCTGGATTGAAAAGAAGGGAAAACTGACTTAATGGGTAATAACAATGAGCTTCCTAAATGAGCAGTGTTGATCACAGATGAACATGAAGCCAATGCTACATTCAAGCTTGGGAAAACAGCCATTTTCAAAAAGATATTAATAAAGGATGTGGACCTGGATTGAAAACAAGGAAAAACTGACTTAATGGATAATAACAGTGTCTTTTGTGTCAAGCAACAGCCTCTGAGAAAGATGATGAGCTTGAGAAGTACACTGTTAAATCATTCTGTTTTCCACCAGCATAGAAAATGTGCTGAGCTACGGTGTTGGTGAGAAGGAAGAGTGGATGCCCCACGTCATTTTGCCACTATAGTTCAGGAGAAGAATATTGCTGTTGCATCAGTAAGAAGACCACACCAGCACAGACGCTTCGTGGGTGGAGGAAGCAGGTTGGAAGAGGGCACATAAACACACTGGTGGAGAAACTCTTCATTCCAGGCGTGTTTGTTTTTGAAAATGTCGCAGTACCAGGTCATGGAATTCATGAATAAAACTCCGTCCTTATTTTGACTCGAAAAGAATGGAGATTTATTACCATCCTAACCAGGGAAACAGTATTGACCCACTGGCTATTTGAGATTTTCAGCATTGTGGGTGAGAATATTTATTGCTTTTAATTACCATAAAGTAGCAAGGATCTTGTTTTTATAGATTTTCTCCCATTCCCCTGCTCTTGCTTTGCAATTCTAGGTGTAGAGAAGAGGGAAAATGCTATTTCAATGTTAAGTAAAAATTCTCAGACAAAGATGATAAATTAAAAATGACCAAGGCTTGATTTCAATCTCTTTCTACTTTCTTTTCAATTCCAGGAAATCAAAATAGTATCATGGATGTTGGGTGGCTGGGTGGTGGTTAAACTGGCTCAGGTTTGCTGCATGATCTTCTGCAACTCAGTTAACCTCTCTGAATCCCAAAATGCTGGACTGAAATAAGGGCAAGAACACTGTGGATTAAAGAGGGTTACAACAGTGGTATCCCAATCTGAATTATTAAACAGAGCTGCCTATGAGCCAGGGGAGAAGTGTGGAAGAACAGACTCTCCCTGGGACTCACTGATTACCTCCTTGGCCTGCAGAAAGTCCCTTCACCTCTCTAAGCCTCAGTTTTTCTCATTTATAGAATGGGGAGAATAATGCTGCTTTTGCAGCATCATCATCATAATAAAATATAATAATGGCTTTAAAAAATTCTTAGCAGGGTTCTTAGCCCATGTCATTCAAAATGATAATCATATTTGTAATTGGAGGTCTAGATACCAGATTCTTTCTCTCAATCTTTCTGCAGACACACGCACACACACACAAAAAGAGAAAAGAGAAAGATTCAGTCTCCAGGCCAATGTTGTTGGGTTGGGCTGTTTCCATGGAAGAGTTCTTCAGTTGTTGGCTCAGTGAGCTAAGGTCCATGTAATCTAAGCCCACGTGTGGGTCTTGTGTGGACAACGGAAGGAACTTCTAGCAATTGCAGGCCACGTGCCAACAGCAAATACTCCATGTTATCATGGCATAAGACAAGATCTCTTACCCCATGCTACCAGTGAAAAAACTGAAGAGTGGAAAGAGCAATTGGCTCCACGTTGGAGGTAAAACACAGTGTTAAGCTGTCTGAACTCTTAGGTACAGGATCCATGGGTGGTGGTGGTGGGGTGGGGTAGGGTGGGTGGGCATTAGACTCAATTTAAATGCCACTCCAGATGAGCTTGGTCTACTGTATCTGCTTGCTCAGTGGTGAGCCCTTGCTGTTACCTCTTTCTCCTCACCTGCTGGCACCGTCTCCTTCGTCTCCTCTGACTCACCCTCCGTAGCATGCTCTCTGATGGGAGCTGTCACAGCATCACTGAGCATTTGACTACACTTTCTCGAGAAGTTGTCACCAACCACATAACATCTTGAATTTGCTGTTTCTCTTTTCTTGCTTACTTCCTTTTTTTCCCCTGATTTAGGCATCTGACCTTTGATGTAAGTGCTGTTTTCCAGAGAACCTGGGTTGTTATAGGAGGCAAATGTATCTGCTGAGTGCTATCAGGTAGAAAAGAAAGTAGAAGTGGCTAAAGCCTGTCCATCCAGGTGGTAGTGAACAAAACCAATGTATTTATTTATTTAGTGCTATCACGTGCCAGGCACTTTGATAAACACTACACACAGGTGTCTTAAGTAATGGGAACCATTGGTTAGGAGTGAGGGCATTGGAGCAGATTACCTGAGCTCCACCAATCACTAGCATTGTATCCATGGGCAAGTTGATTTGTTTTTCTGGGCCTCTGTGTCCTCTCCTATGCTCTTGGGATAATAATAAAACATCTACCTTACAGGGTTGCTATGACAATTTAAATACTTGTAAAATGTTTAAGACAATGCTTGGTCAACAGTAGGGTCCCAATTAAAATGAGCTGTGTATACTACTGTTCTAATTTCATTTGGCCCTCATAGAACCTCAAGTGATCAAATTCATTATCCTCATTTTACAGAGGAGAAAACTGAGACTTAGCAACTGGCTTGAGGCCACACCACACACAAGTAGTGAGAACAGAGCCAGGATCAGTTCGTGCACATATATACAAAGCATGTATCATCTATCCTGTGTACCTGGAACTATTGTAGCCCCAGAGATTCAAGTTGTAAAGGCACAGTCTCTCTCTTCAGGGAGTTTACACTCTAACGAAAGAGATGGATGTGAACAGACAATTATAATAAAATGCAAAGAGGGTAACAATGGACTTGTGTACAAGATGGTAAACAGCCATGGAGGAAGAGCACCTAACCAAGCCTGGGGGAAGGTGGCGGAGGGAGGTTCACAAATACCTCCCATATCTCCTGGTATCAGGAGAATGAGGATTGGGAGAGAATATTTGCAGACAAAACAAAAGCTTTGAGGTGTGAAAGCATTTTGCTGCAAGAGATTACAGTGGAAAACAGAGTGAGATGTAGTGAAGTGAGTGAAGGGATGAGCAGAGCCTTGATAATGTGGGGTGAGCAATGCCGAGGAATTCGGACATTGTCTTATAGTCAAACAGAGGCCACTAATGAATTAGAAGGAGGAGAATCCAAGGTGTGCTTTGTGTGTCAGAGGCTGCTGTGGGGGCTGATGCAAGGACGTATTATGTCCGAGGGCTTGGACTAGGGACATGGAAGGTGTGCTGACAAGAAAGGAACTCAAGTAGCAAATGTTTAAAAACTGACATAGTTTAGGTATGAGGGGCCGGGAAAGGAAGTGGACAGTGTCAAGGGATACTTGTGTGTTCTGCTTGGGTGACAGTACAGAAATCAACGCCTTCAGGTGTGAGAGAGAAGACAGAGAAAAGCCAGGAATGGGGGCAGGGAATGGAGAATAAGTTAAGTCCACTTTGAGATATGCTGAATTTGAGGCATCTGGTATATAATTCTGGGGTGGAGGAGAAAGTGTAGATTGAGACTAAAAGTTGGGGGCTCATCAGATTGTTATTTGGGAGTTGACACAGTGTAAATGGATAAGATCAGCCAGGAGGATGGCAGCCAGGAGAAATGAACAAGAAATCAAGAGCAAAACTCAGGCAGCTGATGTGTAAGGGGTAGGCAGAGAAACTGGATCCCTGACGAACACAGGAAAGGAGGTGTCCAAGAAATAAGAGGAGAACAAAGGAAGTACTGGGTTACGGAAGCTGAGGTGAAGAGTGTCAAAAGGAAGATTGATCCAGGATCAAATACAATAGAGCTTTTGTAAGATGAAAAACTGAATACGGTCATCAGACTTGGGAAAGATGAGGTCATTGGTGACTAGGAAGGGCCAAAAGAGTGCGTGACTCAATGCTGGATATGCATTTTTGCTCTGCCAAATTGCACATGTCCTGTCTTTTAAGTTATCAGAATGGGGGAGTGAGGATTGGTCTCTGGACAAGTGGTCAGAGACATGAATTTCAGTCTTGATTCCATCACTAACTCCTGGGACAACATCCTCTACATTTTTGTACCCCTCAGTCTCTATATTTGTAGAGTAGCACAAGTAACTACTGAAAAGATTGTGAAATGTTTTGATGCCTCCAGGAGAGTTCAAATTAAAAAGCCCAGTAGATACTCTGCATGACATTTTATGACCATTGTGTAGGGGAGGAGCAGAGAATTGACTTTCTCAGGATCTCATGGCTGGAATGTGGTTGAATTTCAGTTAGAAGCCAGACTCTATGGGTCCAAAGCTCATGCCTTACCTGCTACCCTCCAGAGCCTGAGAACACATGACTTCAGCCTCACATATCAGGCAGGGTCATTTGAATCATGACTCTCGACCCAGAACCTCTTTCTGATTCAGTCATTCAGCCTTTTTTTTCCTTTCCATTTTAATTTAAAGCTAAAAGTCAAATATAATGACAATATAGATGGGTGATTATCTTTTTGTTCTACCATAGCCTAATTGCCTGAAATTGAACAGATTCCTAAACTCAGATTCCTAAACTCATCAAGTCTTAATTTCCTTTCCCATAAGTTGGGAATAAGAAATATACCTATTCATAGGATAATTATGAGAACTACATAAGATAATGTATGTGAAGCTTACTTGTCAATGTCTAAACCAGAGTCTGTCAATGAATGGAAGTTGTCATAAAAGATCTTTGGATTATTGCTTTTCTTTTCTGTGGGCAAAATCCATAAAGAAAATTTATCCCAACTGATTTTCCACAAAGGAAATAGCAAATTCATGTACACATTTGTGTGCCATTACCCACCATTAAAGTAGTAATTGTAGATCAGATTAATATTTTCTGGTTTTGGAACCCCCGGACTTCCCCCTGCCTGATAAGACTCAACATGTAGTGTCTGCGTTCACAAAGTGTAATATACACACACTGAGCATGAGAGAGGCTCCTTGTAAGTAAAGGACAGTAAAGAGGTTTTGGCTTTGTGAAACTGTAAGGAATGAAAATATCTTAGAAAATATAAAAGGTATTGATTAAAGAAAATTCTTTCTACCAGATTCCCATATTAACTCACTGATTGCCATCAGTGATAAGCGTCTTAGATTAAGCACCACTTTAAGAAATGCAGTGACATAATAGATAGCAGCAATTATATGTAAGGGATGAATAGAATGAGAAAACAAGGATGGTGAGTACAAAATGAGGAAACTAAGATGTGGGAAATATAAAAGGAAAAGATTGAAAATGGGAAGTTCAGGGAGAATGAGAGAAGAGAAAGAAGGAGGGAAGAAAGGAGGGAGAGAAAGGAAAGGAGGAAGGAGAATACAAGAGAGGGAAGCAGGAAGAGAGAGGAAGGGACAGTGGGGAGGGGAGCAGCAAGAAGGCAAAGCAGGGGCTTAAAGGAGACACTTGAAAAGAAGAAGAATGGGTAGAGAAAGAAAAGATGAGGAAAAGGGACCAGGATTTTCTTTCCAGACTGACGCCTGCAATAATCAGGTCTGTGATTTGCCTGGTCCACTTTGAATGATGACTTCAGCAATGATTTTTCAAAGGAAGTGGGGCCAGCTGTGCTCCGCTAACCTGCCTGCTTCCTGCTGTACCTGCTGGGAAGACAGCAATGCTCTCTGCAGGTTGGAACGGGACAGAGATCCTTCTTTCTTCCTTGCCTAACAACTCACTCCTGGAAATGCTGCTTCTTGTTCTTGCCTTTCAATTGTTTGTGAAGAAAGAAAATAAAGGAGAAGATGAATAGAGACTCTTTTATATTTTTGCTGAAAATGACCATGGACAGGAAACTTTTCCATGTCAATGGCTGCTTTGTGAGGCTTTACAATTCCTCTGCACCAGCAATCAGCACAACCAGACATTGTCTTTTTTTATCTTGGGGACCCCTTCAGAGCTGGGTATGGTGCCTTTTTTGCAGTGGTGACAAACAGATGTTTGTTATATGAATGGGACCACTTACCTTCTACCTTTTCAGGCTAAGTAGAGAAAAGCAAAATGTGCTGGTCATTTTGTAGAACTTTGACTTGTGAAGACCTGAGCAAGCACTTAACCCAATAAAAGATAAAAACATAAGGTGCAGAGACGCAAAAGGATTTGCTCTAAGTCACACAGCTGGTTGGGATCAGAGCCAAGTGATCCCCAGCATAGGGCTCTTTCTCTGACACATTCCTCTCCCTTGAATTTTGTTGATTAGTCTGTATACTAAGAAAAGTAAAAATTCATTCCCTTAATGCAGCTATATCTCTCTTATAAATTGAATATTTTCTAGTGGGTTAAATGTTTTCTAAATTTATTTATGAAACACCCAGTCTTGATAATCAGAGGATGCCATCTCATTAGCAACAGCGATTCTCTGGGACACAGGCATGCGACCAAGCTAAGTGATCAGTGTCTACCGTTAGTTCTTTCCTTTGTCAACAACCATTGACAAAGTTCCTCCACACCAGAATCACTGAATCAATGCATCGTCAGTCTTCTGCACTAGCTGGCAAACATGTCTGCTGTTTTAAGGGAGTGAAGGAGCAAGATGAAGTCCTAATGGCATCACCAAGGACCTGGATGCAGTTGTTCCTGAAGTCACTCATAACTATCACTGGACTTCTCAGTCACGTGAATCCATGTATCTCCTCTTTGGCTTAAACTGACTCTAGTCACATTTCTGTCCCTTGCTAGTTACTGGTGTCATTATCATAGCATAGGTTCTCAATAAATGTTATTTCTGTTTCCCTCATTATTTGAAACCTGTTTTTATTACATGATAATAGACTTTCCAAGAGATATTCTTTGGATAAACACTGAATATTATGCAGTTTTGCCTACAAGACTAATAGAAAGGAAAAGCAGCATCCAGAAAAATATTATTTATTAAATACCTAATAAATGCTTCTCTTCTTACAGAAGCCATTACTCACTCACATTACTTAATGATTATTATAAGAACCTTTTCAAAGGGCTTTCTAATTTATCCTCAGAATGTATATATACACACACACACACACACACACACACACTTTTCATATGCCAATCTTTTTCTTAATGAGCTATGCCCACAAATATTGCAGTTATGAAAACAATAGTTATTAAAGGTCATAGCTGTACCACACTCCATCTACCTGTAAGTTTTTACATCCATGGTCTCATTTTATCTTTATAATATCCATTTAAGATATGAAGAAACCGAGACACAGAGTTTGTGAGGCATAGCCAAGAATGGAATGTTTTTTTCAAATAAGACTTAGAGCTAGAAGACCAGAGAATGCATGACTTGATTTGGAAGCCATTCAAATTACTGGGTTTTGGAAATTGATCTGGTTTCAGATCCTTTTCTGGCATCTATTAGTGACTTTGGTCAAGCTTCTGACCTAGTTTCCTCATCTTTGAAATGGAAATAATAAGAATGCAGGCTTCATAGAGTTGTTGCAACAATTAAAGGTTGCAGAGTTCTTAGCACATAGTAGGTGTTCAAAACCTTAGCTGTTATTTGGTAGACCTTACCTCCCCACTCAATTACAGACAGATTCTCTGTATTTCTCCACTTCATCTTAGACATGCAGACAAGACTACATTTCTGCACTTGCAGAGGAAATGTGTTTTTACATTTGATAACAGTTAACCTGCCGTTTCGTACTGCAGAGCATAAACCCATCCACTTCCCAGTTTAAAAACGATCACTGCTGATTCATGCCTTTGCCTCATTACTTGTTTAATCCCATTTCCCCTTCAGGGGAATGCATTTTCTGCCAGATAGTCTCTTTTATAAAAGCTGTTATATTTGTGATTTTTTAATTTTTATGTTTCAGCAAGTTGGCCTCTCTCTTTTAAAGAAACGTAAAACATCAGCATCTCAGTCCTGAGGACAGTTGGAGCACCAAAAATAGTCAAGGAATAAGCTGAAGTTCTGACTTTTCCAGGGGTGGAGGCAGGAGGACTCCTTCTGCTTCCTGAGATTTTGAACATCAGGAAAGTTGTCTAGTCAGGATGCTGCTGGCTAGACAGGATGCCAAGGGCCTGGATATTTAGGCTAATTTAGCATTTGACCTTGGAGGAAACAGAGGGTCTTCCTGTTGGGCCTCAGTTTGCTCACCTACAAAATAAGGTTGTTGAATCAAATAATCTTTAAGGTACTTTCAGTGCTTGCATTTTATTACTTCTATTGCTGAAATCCTGCCAAGGCCTAAAGGAATTAATTTTAACAATTGAATTTCAGGCACTGTGTGGCTGTGGGAGGGATAATTGGGGGCATGGTCAGTGCCTTTCAAATCAATCTACTTGGTGACCTCCAACTCTGCCTAATTGTCAAGAAGGGCCCTTCAACCAGTCTTTGAATAGACTGAATCATAAATTAGACATGTCCATATCCAGAGGTACATATTAAATAGAGATGTTTTATAGACCATAATTGCACATGGGCAATATGGTAAAAGCTAGTTCACCTGCCATTCTATTACCAAAACCCTTTATTATCTGGCAAGTTTGAATATGCCCTGTCTACATTTTGCTTTTATGCAAAAGTGAAAAAAAAAATTATGAGTCAACAAGCTGATATCCTGAATTTATCTTGAGAAAATACATTCCTTGATATGTCCTGGGGTCAGTATGTATTTAATTGAATTCTGTACACTTTCACTAGTCACTTCTATAGTATAGTAATGCTAGAGAAATTGACTAAAGGAACTGGAAAATTCTAGAGTGCTGTTTATTCACCATGAAAAAAGTAAAAAGGCTCAGCTCTAGTGTGTATCTACAAAATAATAGCATAAACATTAGGATCAAAGTTTCATCATTTCTTTAAAAATTATTTTTCAATAATTTATGTATATTCACTTTGGGGACTATTGTAACAACTCCCTGAAGTGGGAAAAGCATTACTATCTTTAGCATGCAAATGAGGAAACAAAACTTTAGAGAAAAACAATTGCTAGAGGTAAGTTGTTTGACACTTTACATGTGTGATTTCATTTAATTGCTGTAATGATCGTGTGAGGTTGGCATTTTTATCTCAGTTTCACAGATGAGGCTGCAAAGTCTCAAAGGGGTTAAGAAGAAGGCTCAAGCTCACAGTTGACAGTTTACTAATATTAGAGCAGGGTTTCACATGAGGCATCCTTTTATTCTGTTAATTCATGTTCTTAACTACTTTCTTACCCTGTCTGGTGACTCATCCAAGGCTTCACATCTGGTACCATGGCAGAAGTTAAATTCAAGCCCAGTTAAATTCAAGCCCAGTTACTCTGTCTGTTATTACTGTTTGCCGTCTTATTTAATACATTGTGCTCTCTCTTATATATTGTGTGCTAAGTCTTTGAAAAGCAGTAAGAGTCATATGGCATGCTTTACATTTCTCTAGTAACCAGAGCATTTTTTATTTCTTGTCTGTTCCTGATAGCAGAGAGCTTACTTTTGATTTTGTACCAATGGGTAAAGGCAAAAGAAAATTGAAAATGCATTAGTATTCAGTGTGTTGAGTGTCTGCCTCCTGGTATGTTGTGGTTCCAGACATGCAGAATAACTTAGGAAAAAGCCTGGTTAAAATTCATTAATACACTTAGTTTAGCCAAACTGGAAGAAAAACTTACTTGTATTTTTGGGAGCATGGAGCAGGTGTGGAGGTAGGGGATTTATTCGCCTTCCCTAGCATCAGGCCCCACATCACTCTTCCATCCTTCTACATGTTTCCTTCCCCACTGCCATCTTGTCTGGCCAGGTCCCCATTGTCTCTTTCCTGAACCATGCAACAGCCTCCTAATCAGCTTTTCTGTCACAGCTATTGCCCCCTTTGATGCATTATTTTCACTGTAACCAAAGAGCTCTTTTCAAAATACAAACATGATCACCTGTATCTCCTGCTTAAATCCCTCCAAAGTCTCCCCAGTGCTGGCCCAAATCCTTATTATGACTGACCTATAGGGCCTTGCATTCTTTAGCCCTTCCTCCATCTTAGATCACTTCTTATCCCACTCTTTCCCTTCACTTTCTTTTTTCCATCTTCTGAATTTTCCATATTCAAAGTTCCTTTCTGCCCCAGTGCCATTGCATGGATCTCTCTCTCCCTGGAAGTTTCAGATTCTCTTTCCCTTTTTAACCACAACCCTTTCCAGTGCTTTTAATGTTCAACCTCCACACATATACCCATTCACTCAGTCATACTTAAGAATCTCTCAAGCTCAAATTTCACATCCCTTCATCAAGGAATTATTCTTGATCTCCATGATTGAACCATTTCATCAAGGAATTATTCTTGATCTCCATGATTGGACCAGACCACTCTGATCTAGGTTCTTATACAATTTCTTTCTTCTTTGCATCATTCATCATAAATTTTATTATTTTATTGTGTATTTAGTTACTTGTTTAATTTCTGTGATCTTCTCTCAACTATAAGTTCTAGGGCAACAAGGGACCACATCTTTCTTTCTCAGCTAAGTATGCTTTGTGTGTCTGGCACAGAGCTTAGCATACACTAGCTATTTGATGATGCTGCATTTATCTGTTGGCAGAATAAACAAGTACTCAGGATTATGCAGCTTTACCTTCAACCTGATTAATTCCAACCCAGCACACAGAGATCATCTGACCTGCCTCTATTGCCCCATCTTTGCTCACCATAGCTGCTTCTTTTCCAATATATACACGTTCAGTTCCAAGAGTCTATTGATTTGAACTTAGTTTTAGTTCTCCTAAAGGTGGCAATGCAAAAATATTATCACTTTATTTTTTCATCCACTTACTTTCTTTCTCCCTTTTCAATCCACAATATTCTCCTTTACCAAATCACCATTAGCATAATGTATCTGGCCTATGGAGAAAAAATAATGTATGATTAAAATAAAAAAAGCAGGCCTGTTAGTAAGTATCTGGACTATCAGGTTAATTTATGCCTAGGTAGGGAATAAATCAAATAGGTCATGCCTCCAGAAAAGTGCTGCATATTGAGAAGGTGCAAACATTTACCGAAACCTCTGAAAGACAGAATATTCCCTGATTGAATAGTTGAGGTTTTTCTCTATGCTTTTTCCTTTGCAAAGGAAAATATTTTCAAAACATTTTTACCTTCCTTACAGCCAAAAGGTTGTTAAGCAGCTTCACACATTTTTCCCTCTGGGGTGTTCATATCCACCAAAGTTAATGGACAGAAAATTAATGTTTCTCTCCAAATGTTTCCACAATCACAAAGCAAATAGTTTATTCTGCCAAGATGAGAGTGTAAATCTGCCCTCAGGAAACGGCTTCCGCCACCATTACCCACGTCATTCAGCTTAAATCCAGAGACTAGCCTAATTATCATGATAATTAAGGAAATGTGGATTAAGGTACCTCAAAGGCCGTACTAAGGCTACAACTGACCACACGCTTTGATCAATTGTCTGTCTCTCTGTTGTTTTAATGGCAGGTAGACTTAGTTTCACTTGCACACAATTTTTCAGTAGCGTTTTCCAAATATTGTGACTCGAGTCAACACTAGTTGAAATATTTTCTAGGAAAGTAAAATGGTTTAATTATAAATCCCTTTCCAAGAGCTAGGTTGCAACTAAAGCCCATATGTCCACAGAATGAATGGACTGTTACCAATTTATGCATTAGTGTCCTGTTTATGCTTCTGTTTCCAAGGATCATCATTTAGCTGGTGTTGATTACAAGGGAAAGCACATCAATATGTCCCTTGAGTAAAATGCAAGATGTGAGGAATCTAAAATTAGCAACTAGGCTGGGCACAGTGGCTCATTCCTGTCATCCCAGCACTTTGGGAGGCTGAGGTGGGTGGGTTACTTGAGGTCAGGAGTTCTAGACCACCCTGGCCAACATGGTGAAATCTCGTCTCTACTAAAAAAATACAAAAAATTAGCCGGGTGTGGTGATGCCCACCTGTAGTCCTAGCTACTTAGAAGGCTGAGGCAGCAGAATTGCTTGAACTCAAGAGGCAGAGGTTGCAGTGAGCCGAGATCGCGCCACTGTACTTCAGCCTGGGTGACTGAGTGAAACTCCATCTAAAAAATGAAATAAAATCAGATCCTGCTTTATAGATCTTGATTTACTGATTTAAGAAATCTGTAGAAAATTCATATTCACACAAAGAGTAGTAAGAATAATTCAAGTGTAATAAAGATTTTTGCTGGAGGATTATGTTGTTCCCTGGTCTTTTTACAATTCTTAAAATTACTACTATTTTTAATTGACAGATCATAATTGTATGCATTTATGGAGTACAGTGTGGTATTTTGGTAATGTATGTAATATGGAATGATTAAATCAGGCTAATTAACATATCCATCATGTCATTTACATGTAATTTTTATGGCGAGACATTTGAAATTTACTCTTAGTTATTCTGAAATATATAATCCACTATTATTGACTGTAGTCACCGTCCTGTACAATCAAACTCAAAACTTATTTTTTTTGCCTGAAATGTTGTACCCTTTGCCCAACAAATCCCCTTTCCCTCCCTCCCCGCCTGCCCTGCCTCTGGTACATGTCATTCTCCTTTCTACTTCTATGATTTCAACTTTTTTTTAGGCTCCACCTGTAAGTGAGATCATGTGAAATTCATCTTTCTGTGCCTGGGTTATTTTACTTAGCGTAATGTCCTCCAGGTTCATCCACATTGTCCCAAAGGAAAAAACTTCCTTCTTTTTAAAGCCTGAATAGTATTTCATTGGGTATGTTTATCACATTTTCTTCATCCATTCATCTGTTGGTAGACATAGGTTTATTGTATATCTTGGTTATTGAGAAAAACGCTGCAATAAATATGGGAGTGCAGGTATCTCTTTGACATACAGATTTCAATTCCTTTAAATATATACCCAGAAGTGGGATTACGGAATCATGTGATAGTTCTGTTTTTGGTTTCCTGAGAAGCTTCCATACCATTTTCCATAATGGCTACACTAGTTTACATTGCTGCCAAAAAGTTATAACTTTCTTTTTTTAATTTTAATTTTTGAGACAAGGTCTCACCCTGTCACCCAGGCTAAAGTGCAGTGGGATGATGATGGCTCACTGCAGCCTTGACCTCTTTGGCTCAAGCAATCCTTTGGCCTCAGCCTTCTGAGTAGCTAAGACTACAGGCACACATCATGATATCAAGCTCTTTCTACAAATTTTTTGTAGAGGTGGAGTCTTGCTATGGTACCCAGGCTGGTCTTGAACTCCTACCCTCAAGCAATCCTCCTGCCTTGGCCTCTTAAAGTGTTGGGATTACAGGCATGAGCCACTGTGCCCAGCCTCATCTTTTTTAGAAAAGCCACTTTAGCAGATGTAGGATATCTCATTGCGGTTTTCATTTGCATTTCTCTAATGGTTGGTGGTGCTGAGCATTTGTTCATGTACCTGCTGCACTCTTGTATACCTGTTTTTGAAAAATATCTATTCAAGTTCTTTGCTAGGGTAATTTATTTTCTTGCCATTGAGTTGCCTGGGTTTTTAATATTTTGAATATTAACTCCTTATCAGGTATTTGTTTTGCAAATATTTCCTCCCATCCCATGGGCTGTCTCTTCACTTTGTTAATTGTTTCCTTTGCAGTGCAGAAGCCTTTTAGTTTGATGCCATCCCATGTGTCTATTTTTGCCTTTGTTGCTTGTGCTTATACCAGAAAAAATTTTTGCCCAAATCAGTGTTGTGAATCTTTTCCCTATTTTTTTTTTTCCTAGAAATTTCACAGTTTCAGAACTTACATTGAATTCTTTAATCCATTTTGAGGTGATTATTTTGCTTGCTGTGAGAGAGGATTGAATTTCATCATATACATGTAGATATCCAGTTTTCCCAGTGCTATTTATTGAAGAGACTATCTTTTCCAAATTGTGTGTTCTGGCACCTTTGTTGGAAATCAACTGATCACAGATTTATTTCTGGCCAATCTATTCTATCCTATTGGTCAATGTATCTGTTTTTATGCCAATATCATGCAGTTTTGATTATAATTGCTTTATAATATGTTTGGAAATCAGGTACTCTTGTCCTTTTGAACTCCAACCAACTACTATTAAGGAACAATGAGCAAGGAAATAACCAAAAAAGCAAACATTTAATGGAACTTCCTGAGAATTAGACATTGTTCCTGGTGATTTGTATAAATTAACTGATTTAATCCTCACAATAACTCACAGAAGTAGGTGGCTAGTATTATTTCCATGCTTCAGCTGAAGAAACTGAAGCTCAGAGAGGTTAAATGACTTGACCAAAGCCACACAACTATTTAGTGGAAGACTCAGGATTCAAAACACATGGTAGGATTTCTTTTGAACCTATCTGTTAACCATTAATCTATACTGATAGGTAACTTCTAGAAAAATGAAACATTAATAGTTCTTGTTGGAGGATCTGCCTTGACTTCTGGCTTCATTTCCTGCCCTATGGATAGGCCTGGGCCACCGAGAAAAAGCCTAATAACATGGTCTTCTCTATCTTTGGCCCACTGAAGCCCAGTGTGCAGATCTTCTCTAACCAATCCTGTATAGTCGATACCCATGACTGAGTTAAATGCATTTCCTAAACAGAAGATACTTTCTGGACCAAAATAGGGCACCACAAAGAAAAAGAAAAGACTTGTTTGATAGTTTAGCGACCTGTAGGAGCCATGGGATATTGAGCTGGCTCCCGCTTACACGTGGGAGCTAAATGCTAAGAACTTATAGATGCAAAGAAGGACACAGGGATCTACTTGAAGCAGGAGGGTGGGAGGAGGGAGAGGAGCTTAATACATTGGTGATGAAATAATCTGCACAACAAATTCCTGTGACACATGTTTACCTGTGTAACAAACCTTCACATGTACCTCCAAACCTAAAATAAAAGTGAAATAAATAAAATAAAAAATGAAAAATGTCTCAACAAAAGTGATTTCAAACTTCTCACACACTTCTGAATTTCCCATGCTGTCAATCACTGTCCCATAGGCCTTGACTCTTAGTCATTGTTATCTGTACATCAGCAGAAAAGAAAACAAGATTGGTCAAGCCTTATTTCAAGGGTGAGGTAATTTTCTCTTCCTTCTCTTTCTCCAACTCTAAACCGCACCCTACACTGACTTAATGTATACTTGTACCTTTCTTAATACCTTCTGCCATAGCAACTAAACCCTCATGTCCATGCCTGTGGAGCTTTGGATGTCATGGTGTTACATGAAAATATGGACCAACCAGAATCCTAGGAGCTTTATTGCTTATAGAATATAGCCTTTCTATAGAGCCAGACCAAGTTTCAGTCCAACTTTGTCTCAAGAGAGATTGTCTTACCAAAATTTCGTAAATAAAACTTACCGGTCCCCTTTCTCAATTCCATCTTCTTCCCACAAAATAGTATCACCACCTTTATGACAAGGGGATACATGTGGAGAAGGAATATTACCAGGAGAGTTGGAATTATGAGTTTAATAATTTGATACTTCCATCTATGGACCTTTTTGATTCCATTGTGTCTGATGACATTTCAAAAATAAAAGCAATAATAAGACTGCCCATGCTAAGCAAAGCAATTCATTATTTACCTATATTTCATTCTGCATAGGAGAAAGTAAACATGCTTCCCGTTTATAACATTTTAATCATACACTAGGGTTTACATCTGGCTCCTAGATTAGAGAACATATCTATTTAACAGAATAAGTCTAATTCAATTGCCGGGGAAAGGAAGGAGCAGAAGGAAGGTCATATACATACATACATACATGCATACATACTTACATATATACACGCATAAAACCAATCAGAGTCAGGACCATCCTGACTTCAGAATGGCAGCAGTCAAAACTTCAGTGCTTTAATTACTGAACTTCTTTATAGTAAATATGAGTCTTTACAGGTATAACAGATATTATACCTCAAATGTGTCATCGTGTGGACCATTTCTTGATTGCAAGGGTTTCTTGCTAATGAGGTAGCTATGCAAATGTGATGATAACTGACAGAATATTCATGTTATAACAAATATTTATTGCATACTTACGATGCAGAAAACATTATGTTAGGTACTGTTGGTAATATGAATATGGTTTTCATGTGCTTCCTATTTTTTAAAAAAAATGTAGATCAGCAAGGAATATAAAACAAATAGTGTAAATATGTAGTTAACAAACTAAAGTGTAATCAGTACTGTATGAAAAACATATTTAAGTCACTCTGGAAATCTGGAATAAAAGGAAATCTCATTGAGCTGAGGAATCTTCAATATAATGATAAAAGAGATAGTTTTTAGCTAGAACTTAAAACATGTGTTTGGAGATGTGAAAGGTATCCTTCCTTAAAAAACAAACAAAGAAACAAACCAAAACCGCTTGAACAGGCTTGCTGTCAGGAAATGCAACGTTTAGGGTAGTATTCCCTGTAGTTTCAATAAAGTAGAATGGGAAATTATGTTGGAAGTGTAGATCGAGGGCAGTTAAATGAGAGCTTTGAATGCTGAGTTAAGGAATTTGAGCTTTCTGCAGTCAGTGGGACAATAATAGAACTATTAGATGAGCAGTATGAAAAGATCAATTAAGCAATACTATTTAATATGGATTAGAATGCAGGGATTGGAAACAGAGATCCATGTTAGGATGCAGGAAAGAAGGTAACTAATATTTGTTGAAGTCCTACTCTGTGCTAGGAGCATGGCTAATTACTTTGCACATGTCAACTCATTTTATTCTCACAACAAATCTGTGACAGTTTTATACTCACCCTCATTTTTATATCTAGGACAACTTAGATGTCATCAGAATTCACACAGTGGTAGTTACTATAAGAGGACAATGTTGAAACTCATGCTGGTGGGGCTTCTTGGCTTGAGTTCTTTCTATTATGCTGATTTACTTCAAGAGACCAGGCAAAAGGTGAGAGAAACTGAACCCTGACATAGGGTAGAAGCACTGAAATGGGTGTATGGAACTTCTTTTGTGAAATAGAGATGTTTTCCAGCCTTGGAGCCAGATACAACAGTGTGGTTATGGCAACTAAAATCTGGGTAAGTAATGAATTGTTTTGGTTAGCACAGACAGTCTTGTTATGGGGTCACATGAAAAGGACTTGATATTTGTTTAGTTGTGAGAGAAAGAAGTCAAGAATAACATCTAGGTGCTAAAATGAGTTTATCTGAAGGAGAAAAGCACTAAAAATTTAAGAGACAAAGAGGTGCAGAATTTTAAAGGGAATATGAATAAGTTTCATTTTAGACATATTTGAGGTATCAGCCACACCTGATTTAAAGGATGCAGCAGGTTGTTGGAAATATGAAAACTTCTAGCTTAGGAAGATTGTCAGATATAGAAAAAGAGATTTCAGTGTCGTGTCTACAGAGGTAATAGTCCTGAAAGGGATTTTCTTTAAAAAAATTTTTTTGTGTGTGGATACATAGTAAGTGTATATATTTGTAGGTTACATGAGATATTTTGATACAGGCATGCAATGCATAATAATTGTATCAGGGAAAATAGAGTACCTATCATCTCAAGAATTTATTCTTTATGTTTCAAATAATCCAATTATACTCTTTATTTTAAAATAAACAATTAAATTCTTTTTTACTATAGTTACCCTGTTGCGCCAACAAATGCTATGTCTTATTTATTCTTTAACTATTTTTGTACCCATTAACCACCCCCTCTTTCCCATGCTCCTCGACCCCCAACTATGCTCTCCAGCCTCAGATAACCACCCTGCTACTCTCTATCTCCATGAATTCAATTGTTATAATTTTTGGCTCTCACGGATAAGTGAGAACATGTGATGTTTGCCATTCTGTGCCTGGCTTATTTCACTTAACATAATGAAGGTAGTTTCAAAGAAAATGCTAGTAGTGTAATTTGAAGAAATTAATGAAAATGGTGTGTTTTCTGGAAGACAAATGCATTTAAAAGGTAAAAACAAGCAAAACAGGGCTGAGCACGGTGGCTCATGCTGGTAATTCCAGCGCTCTGAGAGGCCGAGGCAGGTGGATCACTTGAGGTCAAGGGCCAGCCTGACCAACATGGTGAAACCCCTTCCACTAAAAATGCAAAAATTAGCCAGGCATTGTGGTGCATGTCTGTAAACTCAGCTACTTGGAAGGCTGAGGTAGAAGAATCACTTGAACCTGGGAGGCAGAGCTTGCAATGAGCTGAGATCATGCCACTGCACTCCAGCCTGGGCAACAGAGTGAGATCTTGTCTCAAAATAAATAAATAAATGAAAGAAAGAAAGAAAGGAAAGAAGGAAGGAAGGCAAGCAAACAAAAGGGAATTAAAGGATAAGAGGAAAAGTTGCGATGAGGCTATGGATTAATAATATGTTATGACAGTGGGGGAAAAAAGAAAAAGGGAAAAAATTCTGCCCTATGGGGCATAATTACCAGTGACAAATTTTCAGAGAGGTCGCAGAACTTAAAGACTGAGAAAATGATTGTTGGTATTGCAATTGGATGATGCTTGAAAGATCATTTTTGGTGTTCAATGACGTCATGCAGCAATGTAGCAATCCAGATTTCTGGAGGGTAAACAGAATAAAAGACTTTTTAAAACTTCTTATTAAAAATCCCTAATTGCTTAGCATGAATATGAGGAGTATGCCATTCAATGGACCTCAAATACTAGCCAAATTTCTATTGGAAAGAGATAGCATTGCATTCATTTTTAGAAATTCCTGATGGAAGGCCAGCTGTTGTCCATGGTGCTAAAAAAGTCATCTGGCATTATAATATTGCAGCAATATGACCAGTATAGTTGGAGTGAATTAGGTGTTTCATTACATGCCTCTATTTGGGGGATTTATTTTTCATTGAGATGAGATTTTTCATATATATATCCCATCTGGAAGGTTTTTTCAAACTCCCCAATGGTTAACATCTAGAAAGCAATTGCTTTTTTTTTTCTTTTTTAACGAAATCCCTTGAAACATGAGTATAAGAAATCGAGAAGAGAGAAAAAACAGAAAATAGAAGACATGTTGAAAAGGTTATACAATTTCTTTCAAAATATCTGAAACCATAAACTCTCTACTCAATTCTACCCCTCTCAGAAATACTCTATCTAAAGCTATTTGGAATTTAGGCATTCTATTGAAGATCACAATTAAAAAGTGAAATAGAAGAAATAAAGTATGGTTGCTATGAATAATTATAAAGTACTAAAGTGGTTGATAAGGGAGCCACAGTCGTATTTCTTTCATATTCCTCGCTAAAATGCATTTTAAAATCATCAGGAAAAAAGGCAATACAGCAATATTATTTCCATAACACTCCTGATGAAGGCAACATAGCTACTATTCAAGGTCACATAGGTAGGAAGAACTTGGGGGAGTGGCCAACGAATTTGTGAGCTTGGACTGAGTAAATTACCAAAATATGATTTTTGTGCTCAAATATTTAGTAACTTGACTGACTGAAAGACCAAATTAATTAGGAAACAAAAGGTCCAGCTCTCATCATGAAATTAGTATTCACCCAAATGTAATCAGTAAGTCCACAATGTGTCATCATAGAGAAAGAAGGATAAATAGAACTCACTATGAAGAGCTGAATGATGCATTTTGGTTTGTTCAGGAAATGAGAAGACTTTTAGGGATGGTTTAATCATCTACAGTTGTTCAGTCAGTACTGGGAACTGGGTGTTTAGATGCTGTGAGGAGCTACAATAAGAAAAACTAGACGTGGCCATTTAGAAAGATAAGTACCTAATATTATAAATATTTATATAAATCATTACAATGATAAGGTGGAATACTATGGGGTGCTATGGGAGCATATGAAGAGATAATTACCTAATTCCACAGATTACTGGAAGACTTCTCTGAGAAGTAATGTCTACATTAAGACCTGAAGAAGTCACAAACTGACAAAAATAATATTTTGGACAGAAAGAAAATCATGTGTGTAAATATGGAAGCTGCTGATTGCATACACTTAAGGAAAAAGAAAATAAAATGTCATTGTGGCTGAGAGAAGAGTGTGAGAAGGAGAGAAGTCTGTAATGATTCAGAAAGGGCAAGTGGATCCTGCCGTGCAGCCCCTTCTCTAGACCACATTCATGCACATAAGGCACTGGTCTTTGTGCATTAAGGGAAACCACTGAGGAGTACATCAGTCATGGTTTGGTCAGAGAAGCAGAGTATTTATTATAGGGACTTGACCTTATACAATTGTGGGAGCTAGTTATGTAGCCATAAACAGTGAGGTCTTGCTTCTGTGCCTACAGATGAAGCCTGGAGTCAGCAAGGTGGGCAGTTGGGAAGGGAAGATGGAGATAGGATGGAGAAAGCAAGAATAAAATGAAACCTGTGAGGATGAACTGCCATCCATGGGTACTGGCTGAGAATCACATCCGTCTCTCACTACCTCCAGTCTTCAACTTTGACAAGGGAGTGTCTGACAAGAAAAGCTGGCATCCTTTGTCCTGACCAAGCACACCTGTCCCAGGCATGGGAGAAGCTAAAGGAGGAGATTTATGAAAGCTGGAGGAGCCTGTAGGCCTGGCTGTGACCCCACAACTAAGTGAGTCAACAGACAAGCACAACACGCATGAGCTGTGTTTTGGTCCAAGTTCTTTAAGGAAACAGAACCAACAAGATGAATATGTATATATAGAAAGAGATTTATTATAAGAAATTGGCTCATGTGATTATGGAGGCTGACAGAGGCCAGGATCTGCAGTGAGAAAGCTGGAGACTGAGGGAGCTGATGGTGTAGTTTCAGTCTGAAGGCTGGCAGGCTGAAGATCCAGGAATAGCTGAAGCATCAGAGTCTGAAAGCAGGAAAGAGAAAATGCCCCAGCCTGAAGGCATTTGGGTAGGAGGAGTTCCCTCTTACTAGAGGGAGGGTTGGCCTCTCTGTTCTAGTCAGGTCTTCTACTGATTGGGTAGGGCCAAACCACATTAGAGAGGACCATCAGCTTTACTTAGCCTACTGATTAAAATGTTAATCTCATCCAGAGTCACCCTCACAGAATCATCTAGAGTAACGTTTGACCAAATGTCTGGACGACCTATGCTCCAAGTCAAGTCAACACGTAAAATTAACCACCATAAGCTGCAAGAGTGCCTTGGGCCCTGTAATAACCTTCCAAATGTAAAATGAATATGAATGCTTCTTCAGTTCTGCCTTCCAAACTGTACAAAATACGTCTTCGGGCTCTGCTCATTCTAAAGTATTCAGTAAAACATATTCTGGAAACTATAGTGCCAGTTTGCCAATTAAGCTGGTATAATATTCATATACTACTAAAGGACTTACAACAGAGGTGTCCAATCTTTGGCTTCCCTGGGCCACATTGGAAGAATAAGAATTGTCTTGGGCCACACGTAAAATACGCTAACACTAAGCATAGCTGATGAGCTGAAAAAGAAAAAAATCGCAAAAAAAATCTCATAATGTTTTAAGAAAGTTTACAAATTTCTGTTGGGCTACAAAGCCATTCTGAGCCACATTCAGTCTGCAGGCCATGAGTTGGACAAGCTTGGTTTAAAAAGAAGTACGTTGTTATCAGAGCTGACTGTAAGGAAGATTACACTATGGACAGTATGAAGAAAGGGTCAGAATGAGTCAAAAGTGGGTATCTTCATCTTCCAAGGGGAGAAGGAATTAGAATGGCATTATGTGATAGTAGTCTTCTATTATGTCATGTGGCAGAAATAGTGTTAGGTGGAGTATTTCAGTGAGAGATATCAGAGATAGGAAGTGTCCCATCACTGAGAAGTATTCAAGCATAAAAAAGATAATGTCCTCTCACAGATGCTTCAAGGTTATTTTTTAGTTGCATGGATATTTGGGCTAAGTGATTGCTAGGCTGTTTTCTAACTTTGAGCCTGTGATTCCTGTCCTTAAGGCAATTTCACATCTCACAAACAAGTAAGGCTAGCACATTGAAAAAATATAGAATAATTTAAAGTGTTGGGCTGTGAAGCAGAAAAAAAAAAAAAAGAGAGAACAGGTAGATACCATGGAAAGTGAGAGAGCTGAGCTGTGTGTATGAGGAGAAGCTTCGGGGATTCAGTAAGGAGGTGGAATTCAAGTTGAGCATTTGTGTATCGATAGGACCTTGTTAGGTAGAAAATCTGAAATGCAAATTATGACCACATCATCCTCCAGCTTAATTGCCCTAAGTGCTCTCAGGATAAAGTCCATAATCATTAACATGGTCTATAAGACCTTGATGGATATGGTCTCTGCCCCACTACCAACCTCAGCTCGCATCACTCTATACCCAACACCTGCTGTTATTGCTATGCTGACTTTCTCTTATTTCTTGAAGTTGTCAAACTCCTTTCTACCTTAGAGTTTTTCTGGAAGTGTCTGTTGTGGCCCAAAATGCTCTTGCCTTGCTCTTTATCTGCATGAATCTATTCAGGGTTCATTCTCAGTTTCAATATCCTTTCCCAGGGAGGCTGTTCCTGTTTCTCTCTCCCCTCCTCTGAACTAGGTTAACCCGCTAGTTATATATTATTGCCCCCATACCTCTATTTCATCCCACTGATTGTAACTGCAATTCCATAGTTATTTTTGAGATCAATAGTTTCCTTACACTAAACTGTAAGAAAAGTGAGGTCAAGTGCTGCATCTCCATCACCTCACATGACATTTTAGGGTTGTTAGGAATGTTTTGAATGAGTAAATGAAGGAAGAAGATAGACTTTTTGAATAGTGAAATACTGGGATCAGTATCTTTATATATTAGTTATTTAATTTAAGGGGAAGGTGATACCAGCTTTTGATGCTGAAAACATCATCTTGTACTCCCTTCATCTCTCTCTCTATTGAAGCCAAAGCAGTTTTTATTTTGGATCTACCAAACACAGTCTAAGCGTCTGCAGCATCAGAATAAACTAAGCGCATTGCTCGGCATTTCATATCTTCCTTGGATTGCCCAGGAATAGTTCATCATTTTCCTGCTCTCATAGTTGAACATTGCTTTGCAAACATCTGCTCTGAGTCCAAATTCCCAGGGAAACAGGATTTAAGACAACATTGTGTCTCTATTTCTGTGTTTATCTCATTTCCTCTCTGAAGACTTTTTCCCTTGAGTTCCCAAGAAGCTACAAACATTCTGCAAATCCTCATCTGGGAGTTGGTTGTAGAAGGAGTTCAGGGTAAAAAAAATCTCTTGTTTGGGGTGTTGAGAGTTTGGCCTCATCCCAAATACTTATGCCTTCTCTGGAAGAAATAGGAGAAGTACTCTGCATCTCTTTGGCTTAATCTGAAAAAAGAAAGTCAGGGAGTAAATCAAGCAATTAGTTGGTGAATAGAAATGTCTGTTTGAGTTTTTCAGTCTATAATTCCTCTTTCAGCTAAATATAAATATAACATGGACAAAGAACAAGGCAGGCAGTTTTTGACTCTGCATGATGGAGCCAGGGAAGGCTTTGCAGAGAAGGTGTCATTTGAGATAGAGCTTGAAAGATAAGGAAGATTTTGCCATATAGTGGAGAAGTAAAGGTATTCCTTTCAAAGAAAAAAAAATCATGGTATGAAAGAGGACATTAGATATGTGTAGGATGGACAGGATGAGATTATGAGGATAGAAAAAGCAATGGGATAAAACGTGTACTTTTTTTTTTTTTTTTTTTAATGATTTCTGCACTGGGGATGGTGAGGACAGTTTCCCCATCAGGGGTGGGGCTTGTGAACTCTGCTTGGCTGAAAACAGCCTTGGGAGTGAGGTGCCATGTGAGCCTGCCTGAACCTCCCTTTTCTATCTCTACTGAGTAAGGTAGAGCAGCTGGCTTTCAGACATTATCCTTTCTCTCTCTCCACCTCCAAGTTGAACTCATTCTCTAACCTTGTAGACAGCGAGTCTTCCAGCATCTTTCTGACATGGACAGACCAATTTCTCTTCTTTTCTCCTTTTTGTTACGTGATCACATCGATTACTGCAAGAGTGAAGAAACACTGTTTATCCCTCTAGGTTGACGTGTTAAGAAACTTTGCAGAGCTCTTTTGTTATTAATTCCAGTGGCTATGCTATTAAATCTTTGAATTTTTCATGTAAATTATGATAACTTCATGAAAAATTATATTGTCTGAGTAACGGCAAATGATTATGTAGAACTTACATTTTCTTTTTTTTTTTTTTTTGAAAGAAAGAAAAAGAGAGGAAAGAAAGTGAGAGTGAAAGAAAGAAAGAAAAAGAATGTATGAGAGAAAGAAAGAGGAAGAAAAAGAGGGAGAGAGAACAGGATTCTTGTTCTAC
>CAUYLG010017996.1:0-41217 GCA_963573385.1 Cacajao melanocephalus | reverse complement strand
CAGCTACTCAGGAGGCTGAGGCAGGAGAATCACTTGAACCCAAGAGGCAGAGGTTGCAGTAAGCCACTCCAGATCATGACACTGCACTCCAGCCTGGGCAACAAGAGTGAAACTCCATCTCAAAAAAAAAAAACTTTTGCTTCTATACAGCTCCCTTCTCTTCATTTCTTTCTTTGTGCAATTATCATCATAGATATTACATCTTTTTGTGCACCCATTAACAGTTTTATCGTTATTACTTTATGGCATTGACTTTTAAATCAGCAAGGAGAAAAAAAGAAAAAACATTATACCATATTTTATATTTACCTATGAGGTGCTTTGTATTTCTTCATGTGGATTTCACCTACTGACTAGTGTCCTTTCATTTTATCCTAAAGGATTCCCTTTAGCATTATGTGTGGGGCAAGTCTACTAATGACAAACTTCATCACTTAGGTTTATCTGAGAATGTCTTCATTTCACCTCCATTTTTGAATAATGATTTTGCTGTATATAAAATTTTTTGTTGACACACTTTTTTTCACACATCAGAGTTTGATTTAGTACTGTTGCAAACACACAGAATCAGAAAACAATCCAATGCAAACAGAATAGATTTCTTGGACTCTCATATTTTTTAATCACCTGACAACCTACTCTCTAAGAAAACGTATTTAAGGTAGGCAAATTATTTTGGGAAGATGAATATAAGAGGCAGTAGGAGGAATTTAAAGAAAATTAACACTACATATTGTAGAAACGTACTGGAAGACAAATATGACCCAAAGAAAAATCTCCACTAAAAAAAAGTTGAATGTTGACCATAGAACTAGCACCCTGTTCCCATCTCAATAATTTGAACCAAAAAATATATATATTAAAAACCTTGCTCAATCCTAAGGTTAGTGAAGGAATATAGGAGAGTTGTGTGTTAATGTGACACCTGAAATCAAGGAGCACTACTGTGCAAGGGTCATAATGTCTTGATCTTAGGATCAAAAGGCCTTAAGCTGAAGAGTCTGCATTACAGTAGAAAAATGGAAAGTGCTTTATGAGGATGGATTCAGAACACACCAGCAACCTACATGTGCAGCACTGTCTAAGCCATAATGATCTTTCTCATCTCCCACTGAAGGAGTCTGCATTACAGTAGAAAAATAGAAAGTGCTTTATGAGCATGGATTCAGAACATAACAGCAACCTACATGTGCAGCACTGTCTAAGCCATAATGATCTTTCTCATCTCCCACTGAAGGTAGATGTAAGAATCTCCAGCCAGGCGTGGTGGCTCATAATCCAAGCACTTTGGGAGGCCAAGACGGGTGGATCATGAGGTCAGGAGATGGAGACCATCCTGGCCAACAGGGTGAAATCCCATCTCTACTAAAAATATAAAATATAGCTGGGCATGGTGGCGCATACCTGTAATCCCAGCTACTAGGGAGGCTGAGTCAGGAGAATCACTTGAACCAGGGAGTCAGAGGTTGCAGTGAGCTAAGATCGTGCCACAGCACTCCAGTCTGGCAACAGAGCAAAAAGACTCTGTCTCAAAAAAAAAAAAAAGAAAAGAAAAGAGAATCACAGACCTTTGATAGAAATTTGGGTGCTTCCTCCTCCTCCTCCTCTTCCTCCTCCTCCTTCCTCATAGAGAACCCAAACATTTATACTTGTTCCACACCCTGAAGCTGAAAGCAATAAAGAATGAACACATACAGCAAGTTTGTAGGTGCATCTCTGTTTAAGAATTGACTTAACATTGGGTTTCTATTGACAGAACCAGGGAGGAAGTTGCCTTGGATCTTCCTGAAGCTCCCTTTGTATCCTGAGTGAGCAGACCATAGCTAATTTTAAGTGGCAAAAGAAATAACAAATTCCTCCAGAATGAGAAGTGTGATTTCTGGCTAAAACAGTGCTCTTACATGCGGTATATGAGCATATTCAAAGACCACTAGAATAGAACCTGAGGGGGGGTACATGGTGCCAACTGCTGGAAATCTTGCCGTTAGATAAGAATTGAAGAGTGTCTGAGTTTTTAGATAATGTTAGACATCAGAATATGGTTAACAGGTTGTGTTCAGGGCCTACTGTTGATATTGCCTAAATAAAAACAAAAATAACTGCCTAAAGAGAACTTCTACATCCTAAACCACAAAACATACTATCTAGGTGAAAGGATGATTTAACTCATGAAACTCGAGAACACAAGAACAACAACAAATAATCGTTTCCTTGAACACAGTCACTAGAAGGGCAAGGATTTTCTTACATAAAACACTATAATTTTTCCACTACTCAAAGGAATCCAATAAACAACTGTACAGTGAAAGGGCCTGGATCAAAATTAGAAGTGACACCGACCCCGACGAACACAAGTCACAAGTGTCTGTGCAGATCCCAGGGCTGAGTCGCCCAAGAACTCACCCCCCCACCCCCGCCGCCCGCCGGCCTGCGGTTTCATCTTTCCCCCGTGGGAACGGCCGGAGCCTCCAAGGTGCTTGACAGAGAGTGTTCTATCTGGTAAGCCCAGTGCTGAGCAAAGGCAAAGACGACAACAGGAAAAGTGGTCAAAGCCAAGGTCTCTTCTTACTGCATATTTCTTCTTCCCACGGCCTGGCCTGTGCCCTGCAGCCGGACCCCACCAGGAGAGTTCTTCACGGGGCCTCCCCACCCAAGCTAGGGCAAGCCCGCTGCCCACCCAGCTGCAAAGAGCTGCTGACTCCACTGCAGTACTTTGCTAGGGGTCCTGGTAGGTGTTCTCATGCTGCACGCTCTGGAATGAGGCCCTGCATTTGGCCAGGCACCACTCCAAGGGATCTTCGAGAGCGAGGGCCATGAAGAGTCTCTGGAAGGCCACCGCTGCGCGGTTAGAAGCGCTCCAGGAGAAGCTGCCACAGGGCTGCAGGCAACGGGAGACGAAGTGCAGGAGGCATTGCAGCCGTGCTCGGGCCAGCAGCCTTCGCCGCAGTGTTGTTTTGTGCTAGGGACGTTGACGTTACCACATCCACGTGCCTGCAAATCCTTCCTCTCCCAAATGCAGCCTAGTACCCCAGCGAGGAGCGGCTTCCTTTGACTGGAGTTGCAGCATTGACTGCTCAGGCGACTGCTATTGCCCAGGTTAAACTGCACTTTCCACGGGGTGGGCTGATCGCGGTCTTGACCCTGGAGGAGATTCCTCTCTCGCTGCCCTCTCCTCCTCTTCCGCAGAAGCCAGGGCAAGCGGTGCCTGCCAGGTTCACCATCCCGCGCGGATACGGGGTGCAGCCGCGGCAGGTGCAGACCCAGGCATGTGGCCCCTCCGCGCCTCGCAGCCTCATCCCACAGGCGGGCGCCGCCCTGCGTGGACGGTTGACAGGCTTTTTCCTTCAGCATTTTGAATACGCCATCCCACCCTCTTTTGTTCCCCATTTCTGATTTTTAAAAAACTAACCCTTGGGCCGGGCGCGGTGGCTCACGCCTGTAATCCCAGTACTTTGGGAGGCCGAGGCGGGCGGATCACAAGGTCAAGAGATCGAGACAATCCTGGCCAACATGGTGAAACCCCGTCTCTACTAAAAGTACAAAAAATTAGCCGGGCGTGGTGGCGCGTGCCTGTAGTCCCAGCTACTCGGGAGGCTGAGGCAGGAGAATTGCTTGAAATTGGAAAACGGAAGTCGCAGTGAGCCAGGATCGCGCCACTGCACTCCAGCCTGGCGATAGAGCAAGACTCTGTCTCAAAAAAAAAAAAAAAAAAAAAAAAAAAAGTTAACCCTTAATCTTATTGAGGATCGCAGGTAGTGATGAATCACTCCTCTCTGGCTTTCAAGATTCTCTTTGTCTTTGTTTTTGCCAGTTTGTTCATGAGGTGCGGAGCTGTGGATCTCTGAGTTTCTTGAACTTGGAGTTCATTGAGCTTCTTGCATGTAGAGATGAAAGTTTGTCATCAAATTTGTGGGTGTTTAGCCCTTATTTCTTGGTATATTTTTACTATCCCTTTCCCCCATCTCCTTCCAGGACTTTCATTACACAAATCTATATGCTTGATGGTGTCCCACAGATCTCTTAGATTCTGTTTCTTTTTCTTCATTCCTTTTTCTTTCTATTCCTTACACTGTATATTTTCAGGCGACCTACCTTTAAGATCACTGATTCTTTTACCAGCCCAAATCTCCCACTGAGCCTCTCTAGTGAACTTTTTTCAATTTAGTTATTTTCAGCTCTAGAATTTCTATTGATTCATTTGTATAATTCTATCTCTTGTTGATATTCTCTGTTTGATGAAACATTATTCTCATACTTTCCTGTAGTTCTCTAGATATGGTTTCCTTGGTTCTTTATATTTAAAACAGCTTCAGTATTATTTAGTAAGGACAATGTACAGACTTCCTCAAGGGTCCTTTCTATTGACTTCTTTGTGCCCCTATATATATGGACCATGTTTTCTTGTTTCTTTGAATGTTGAATGGACATTTCAAATGATGTAATGTGGCTGCTCTGAAATTCAGGTTCTCTCCACTCCCCAGGATTTCTTTTTGTTGCTATTTGTTGTTGTTCTTTCTGCTGCTGTTTGTTTTAGTGGATTAACACTGTATTTTCCTGAATTAACACTGTAGAATCTGCCTTTTTGTCATAAATGACCTCAGAAGTCTCTGCCCAATTATCTCAGTGGGCAGCTCACAATTGTGCATAGATTTTTTTTTTTAACTGTCTGAAACCAGTAAGTCTCCCAGTCATTGCCAAAGGACTCTGAGTATGTTTTGGGAAATGCCTTCTCCACTCAGCCAAGTAGCTGACAGCTCTGTCTTAGGCTATCTTTTTTGCTCTTCGGAACCTCAATATTAGCCAGAAGTGAGAGCTTAGAGCTTCTCAGCTCCCTCCTGAACACATGCACAGCCCTGGGCATTTGCGTGACCCTGTGCATTTGCATGACCCTGTGCATTCAAGTGGCCTTCCAGGTTCCCAGGAATGTGTCAGAGTTTTTCAAAGCCTCCTATGGACATCTCAGCCTCTAGCTTTTCGTTTTGAGTATTTTTGGTCAGCTTGTCATTTGCCCCAACTATTAACATCACCTCAGGCAGCAGTGATGTTAAACCATCACCATTGATTGTTTTTGACAAACATCACTGAGGAAAAGGTTATTTGCAATGGGCAAGGTCTGAGTCAGATCAAATAAAGACAACTCTTATGAGTGGGGAATGACTAGGAGGTCACACAATGGCAGTTCTCTGGGAATGGGTCTTTGGAGAAGTTGCAGCCTCATTCTGTCCCCTCCACTGGCTACTGGGCTGCTGTCTTTTACTTCTGTTTTGGGCTGTTGGCTTCAAGGCTACTGCCAAGCTATACAGGGAAGACAGAAATTGGGCTCATTAAAATACTACAAAGCTTGCTGTTCTTACCACAACTGAATGTTTTTCTTGAGTAAACGCTTTCCAGATTGTGACAAGCTTTGCTAGTTTCCAGTGTTCTGAAAAAGTTAATTTTCAAGATTCTCAGCGGTGTTCTTATTAATTTGATGGAGGAAACGGGTTTGAGATCCTTACTCCACCATCCCCACTGACATCCTCTTCACATGTCATTAGAACCTATATTAGAGTTATAATTTTTGTTTTCGTTGTCAAACAGACTAGAAAACTTAAGAGGAGAAGAAAAAACATTGGGCTTAACCATATTTTTGTTCACCGTGTTCTTGCTTCCTTCCTGATGTTCTCAGATTTCTCTTATCATTTCCTGTTTACAGAACTTCCTATAGCCAGTCTTTTGGGGGAGGGCTGCGGCAACAAATTCTCTTAGTTTTCCTTCATCTTGAATGTTTTTATTTTCCCTTCATTCTTGAAGGATATTTTCACTGAATATAAGATTCTAGGTTGACAATTCCCTTTTTTCAGCACTTGTGCCACTTCTTCCTGGTGTTGCAGGTTTGATCTTAATACATCTACTGTCATTTGAATTGTTTTTCCCTGTGGGTAAGAAGGTGTTTTTCTCTCTTATTGCTTTCACGACTTTTCTGTCTTTAGTTTTCAGAAGTTTAGCTGAGGTGTGCCTTGGTGTAGATCTCTCTGGGTTCATCCTATTTGGGATTCACTCAACTTGAGCTTTGTAGGTTTCTGGACTTCACCAAATTTTAGAAGTTTTCAACCATTATTTCTTGGAGTACTTTTTCAGAATCTTCTTCCTCCTCTCCAGGTGGTAATTATTCCATTTTTAATATTCTACCAGATTATGTTGTATCAGTCTATGAATATGCTGCCAGATAAGTATAGTTAATTCTTTAGAATTTTTATCTATAGTTGTAAGTGAAAATGGTCTTGTTATAGGTTTGAAATTATGGTTGCAGTAGCCTTATAAACAAATTGTGAAACTTTGTAGTTTTGTCTATGATCTAAACCAGCTTAAAACAGAAATGGCATACTATAATTAGCTCCTTCAAAATCTATTTAAAATTTTTTTTAATTAAAGCTATCAAAGTACTCTTCTCACCTCTTCTGTCACCTTTGATCTGTTTAGTATTATCCTCCTTCTTAGGTTAATTTTGTTGATTATCTTAGTCTGTTCAGACTGCTTTGTCAAAATCTCATTAAGTGGGTAGCTTATAAACAATAGGAATTTGTTTCTCACAGCTCTGGAGGCTGGGAAGTCCAAGATCAAGGAATTAGCCAATTTGGAGTCTGGTGAGGGCCTGCCTTCTGGTTCATAGACAGCACCTTTTTGCTGTGTCTTCACATGATGAAAGGGATAAGGAATCTCTCTTGGGCCTCTTCTATAAAGGCACTAACCCCATTCATGAGGGCTACACTCCCATGACCTAGTCATCCCCTAAAGACCTCACCTCCAAATACCATCACTTTGAGGTTAGGACTTCAATGTATAAATTTGGGAAGGGACACAAACATTCAGATCATAGCAATAGTTTACATTTTTCCTAGAAAATCATCTATTTCTTATACATTTTATATTCATATTTGATGTCACTGAGTTACATATTATACTACTTACAATTTTTAATATTTCTGTTATATCTGTGGTTAGTTTTGCTTTCTCTCCCTTTCCTTAATTAATCTTGTTAGGTATTTGTAAATTTAATTGGTCTTTTGAAAGAATCAGCTTTTGTATATTTAATTTACCTTTTATAAAAACTGTTTTTTGGTTTTATTTATCACTGCTACTATTTTAATGTCATTAATTCTGACTTTCATCTTTATCAATTGCCGCCTTCTACATGGTTCATTTATTTGTTTCTTCTCTTGGGTTTATGATGTATAACACCAACTCCTTTCAGCTTTTCAGGGTCTTGAGTCCATGTGTAATTCAGTTTTGTGTGCTTCAGACCACCCAGGATTTTGCCTAGCAAAGCAGGTGCAGCAAGAATGAGCGGATGAAATTAATGACATTGGATCTCCTGGTGCTGAAAGTCTGCTCATCTATAGCCACATGGCTGGGGTACCAAAAAAAATTATGAGACGCGTATCTTTGCCTTCAGAGAGGTTAATTTCCCGGGAGTTGAAGTTGGAGGAGAAAAAGCCTGAAAGCCAAAGAATGCAAGGTCACGTTAAAGTGTCATCAAAGGAGTGAAGGCTGCAGATCATTTCAGTTCTGCTGGGTCCATCCCAGTTTCTTCTTTGCATTCTTTGCTTCTTGCTTTGCATTCTCGTAGCGAGTGTGACAGCATCCAGGCAGAAGGCTACTTTACTCAAAATCCGGGTGCTACAGACAAGAATATTGCACACACTTGTCTAGTGGAAAGAGCTTATGACTTAAGCTCTCTCACCTCAGGCATTGTATAGGATGCTAGAGACACCGCAGGTACATTTTGGAGTTTGAAATTAATCAAAAGAGCAATGAAAACACCTCAACCTTTTTGAAGCACTTTGCAAAATATACAAGTGCAAATGTTCTGCTGATGGCCTCCAAACTCCTAAAAGCTAGACAGTGATTTTGTTCTCCCAATTTCCTGAAATCATTGTACCCACTGGATTGGATAACCTCAGCTGGTGGCCATGTGTGCTATAAGAATCATCCATTTTAGACATTTGAGTTCCCTGGAGAATATTTCTCTGGTTTAAGCAAAAAAGGTCTTCTATCTTTCTGTCATAACAGTCATTTCCACAGTAAACTCCATAGGCCTCTTTGTAAATTTGGAGGCTGAGCAAAGAGGAGAGAGATATTTTCCCTCTTTTGAGAGTAGAGGCGTCTGAGTACCTTAGAGGCGCAAAGAGCTCTCAAGACTCTCACGGTCATGCTACTTGGTTTCCAATTCTTTGCTTTCAATAAAATTGAAGGAAAACCTAGCGAAATTGTCAGCTGATAAATCACTGAAAATAATATTTGATGATAGATTACTCTTTGATTTTTGGCAAATAGCTAGGAAAGAGTTCAAAGTATTGAGGGACATCTCTATAACAAAACTCCATTCTTATCTACTCATATAAGAGAATAAAGGATCTCAGGCTTAGATTTATAGAAACTGAAAATAAGTAATATTCATCTCTGTATGCATAAACCAATTTATAAAAATGTCCCATATATCTCCCTTAACACTAAATAAATGAATTTACCATAAAATATTTTTATGTACTCTCTCCAAATTTATAATATATTCATAGCATTTTCATCAATTGTATACTAATAGTAATCATAAAAGTTCAACTAACAATAAATATTCTTAACCGTTGTAAGAGCCTTGTAGTCATATGAACTACTTTGAAAAATCTATTTTCATTTATATACATATTTTTGCCGTATACATATTATTGCAACAGGGAAGTTTGATAAAGAAATCCAGCACTTTGGGAGGCCGAGGCAGGAACCTAAGGTCAGGAGTTTGAGAGCGGCATGGCCAACATGGGGAAACCCCATCTCTACTAAAAAAAATACAAAAATTAGCCAGACATGGTTGTGCATGCCTGTAATCCCAGCTACTCAGGAGCCTGAGGCAGGCAAATCACTTGATCCTGGAAAGCAGAGGTTGGAGTGAGCCAAGATCGTGCCATTACACTCCAACCTGGACAACAGAGCAAGACTCCATCTCAAAAAAAAAAATCAATAAAAGACTTTCAGCCATTAAAAAATAGGATAAAATTCAAAGAGGGAGGTGGAAAATGGAAATACAATATAAGGAGAAAAAGGAACAGTGTTAAGTTTCCAGCTATTAAAGAGTTAAGTTTACACACACACACACACACACACACACACATACGCATACATACATATATCATTTTTAGAGACAGAATCTCCCTCTGTCACCCAGGTTGCAGTGCAATGGCATGATCTTGGCTCACTGTAGCCTCTGCCTCCCAGATTCAAGTGATTCTCCTGCCTCATCCTCCCAAGTAGTTGGGACTACAGGCACACACCACCACGGCAGGCTAATTTTTGTATTTTTAGCAGAGACAGGGTTTCACCATGTTGGACAAGCTGGTCTTGAACTCCTGACCTTGCCAAGTGGTCCACCTGCCTCGGCCTCCCAACATGCTGGGATTACAGGCTTGAGCCACCATGCCAGCCTCAAATATATTTTTAAATAGGTGATAATGAGTATCAAATTGCAAGGCACTTAAATTCTATTAAATACATTTTTAAAAGAGTGTTATGTTTACTTTAAATGACTAATACATATATAAATTACTTCCCTTGCAATTATAAAATATAAGATAAAATAATTAAAGTGTCATCTTTAAAATGTGCATTTTCAAAATTCCTGGGGAATACGCAAAAGTGTCAAGTCTGAAGGCCACAGCTTGGAGGGCTTCAGCTCCTCAGGCCTCTGCTCTCCACCTCCCCAGCTGCCTCTCTGGATCACACCTTTAGCCCGTTTTACTTGGACTAGAGCACAACCCCTCAGGGCATCTCCTTGGCTGGAAAGACCTGAGGCGCTGCCTGGGAACCTCCTACAAACAAATCTGGTCATGTGGCCCTTTCTGCAAAATCTCTGTTGATGTCATCCCACCTGTGGCTTATTGCTGACAGGACTCTGAGCTGAGTCAACCTTAAATCAAGCCGTTAACTTAAGCTGTAGCCGTTAGTTTAAGATGAAGCCATCAGAGGGTATTGACTTGGATTTTACTCTATCTTGCTCAATAAAGAGCTCCACATTTAGATGGTGTAGAACACTGGAAGCTAACCACTGCCCTTGGGCCATATCAGGCCTGCAGATGTGTTTGGCTTGAAATCAATGTGCTTTTCAGAACCTGGCAGGAGCACACTGGGCCAGAGCGCCCACACGGCCATTCAACCCAGGTGCAGTCATCATTGTCCTTGTGGAGGGACTGCCCTGCCTGCTTCCCTAAGTGTGTGTTACTGTCGGGCACCTGCAGGCAATTGTATTTGAGACCTGAAACAGAGTTTTCTCTGAGTTGTGTATTAACTACATGATGGCATCACTGTATAATAGACAACTTAAAGCATCTAATGTTAAGGGCACAATAAAATAATATTGATGAGCAAATTTAAAATAAAGACACTCACATCCCATTTCTCCTGGATCATCGTCATCTATGGTTCCTGGTTGCTCTCCCCATCCCATCCCCTGGCTCAGACTCCCTGTGCCATCTCTAAGGCCTGGCTGCTTTGTTTGAACAGGGCCCCAGGAAGTGTGGACAAAGCAAAATCTCTGGAGGATTTATGCCACAAGCAGGTCATCCTCAGAAGGATCCAAACTACAGAAGACAGAAGAGCGGTTTGGGGGATCTTGCAGCTGGACTCCTGCACATGAAGGGCCGGGGCAGGGCCCCTCTGCAGAGTGCAGGGCAGACGAGGCCTCTTGGGTACTGAGAGATCTGACTTGCGTCCAGCTCCAGGTGTCTAGGGTCTGGGAGCTCGGTCATAGAATACGGGTGCCAGACAGGGCCTATTGGAAGCTGATGACCCAGAGGCCCCCTTGACTGTTGCAGGTCAGCTCTGGGTGGGGTTATTTCAAGGATCAGTTACACCATGCCCAAAATGATGAAACCAATGCACTTCTGATCAAGCTCTCATGTGCTTTGGGAATCTCAGTCAGCAGGCCACTCCTGCTTCCCACCCCACTTGATTGAAATGACAAAGACAAAGGATGATCTTGCCCATCCATGTTCACAGCAGCATTGTCCACAGTAGCCAAAATATGGAAGCAACCAAGAGTCAACACGGAAGCTTATCACAGAGAAGCAAAATGTGCTATATCCCTACAATGGAATATGATTCAGCCTCAAAAAGGAAGTTCTGACACGTGCTACAACATGGATGAACCTTGAGACCATGACACTTAGTGAAATAAGCCCATCACAGAAGGACAGAGACGGGGCCAGTCACGGTGGCTCATGCCTGTAATCTCAGCACTCTGGGAGGCCAAGGCATGGATCACCTGAGGTCAGGAGTTTGAGACCAGCCTGGCCAACATGCCAAAACCCCGTCTCTATGAAAAATACAAAAGTTAGCCGGGTATGGTGGTGCACGCCTGTAGTCCCAGCTACTCAGGAGGCTGAGGCAGGAGAATCGCTTGCACCCAGGAGGCAGAGGTTGCCGTGGGCCAAGATCGTGCTATTGCAATCCAGCCTGGGCCACTGACCAAGACTCTGTCTCAAAAAAAAAAAGAAGAAGAGGAAGAAGAACAGAGACAGCATGATTCCACTTACGAGGTCCTGAAAGTACTCAAAGCCATAGAGACAGAAAGTAGAATAGCACTGTTCCAGTTTTGCAAGCCAAAAATGAAAAGGACTCTGTGGATGGATGGTGGTCATGTTTGCACAACATTAGGAATGTATTTAATACCACTGAACTCACACTTAAACATGGTTAGGATTGTAAATTTTATCTGATATATATTTTACCACAATAAAAAAAATTGGGAAAAAAACAAAGATTATCACATTGAGGGAAACAAAGTTCAACTTCATTTAGTAGCAAAGAAAATTAAGTCTAACAAGGAAAAATTACAACCGAGAAGAGTGTGTATTTGTGTGTGATTCAGAGGAGAGAAATAGACCCAAAGAGTGGAATTTAGAGGGACTCTGAGATCAGCTCAACACAGAGTGTTCTGGCACTCACTCGTCGAGCAGATCCAAACCAAGCACCTCTGTGTGCCAGGCACTGGAGACACAGTGGGAGTGGAACAGAAGGCCCTGGCGGGGGATGGGGGAGGCGGCCAGACTGCCTGCCGAGGGCCACTGCCCATTACTGCAGGAAGAACCTGGATGCCTGTCTCAGGAGACTGCCATGCAGTGAGTTCCAGATTTACAGGCAGGTGAGCTGGGTCCAATCTGAGGCTGCTGTGAACCCAAGGGGTAGTGGATGACAGTGTTTGTGCTTCTTAGGTACTCACGGCTTCACTCTCAAAAGAGGGAAAACATCTTTCACCCTGCCCTTTGCTCAGCCACCTAAATTTACATAGAGGACCATAGTGATGTCCACATCCTCGTCCAGCCCGGCCCTGGACCTGGTGTCTCTGGACCAGTATTTCCCCTGGCTGGATAACAGGCATTGTGCCACCTGTGGACACCATCCCCCTGAGACCTCAGGCTCCTCCCTTGCTCACTTTCCTCCTGGCTGAGCCTCCTCCAGTGCTCCTGCCGCCTTTGCCCCCAAGAGCTGCCTCTAGTGAACTGGTTAAACCACTGAGATTCCTGCCGGCAGGAAGACGCCCCTGTTTCCCTAGTTCTTTCTTTCTCTCTAAGCCACAGCTGAGAGTGACCGAAGAGAAGTCCTGCTTAATCACTTCCAGGCTGGGGAATAAAGGGCAACTTACTTTGGATCCAGTGATGCTTGGAAATCCACAGAGCAGCCAACAGCATTATCAACAGAGAGGCTGCACATCCTGACCGCAATGGCTGCATGTAACTTAATTTTACATACAAAACTGTAATTCAAAACTGCTGAGTCAGGAGCCATTTCAGTCATTCTCAACTCTTAAGAGCTTGTTTCTTTCCACCTCCTATCCCATTAGCCTCCCACTCCAGCTAAGTCTTTCTTCCCAGAACTCATTAAATCCTTCTTCCACTTTCATTTATTTTCTCATTTTCCCCCACAGCCCTTCTTGCTGGTTTTAATATTTTTGTTTTCTTTTCACCACCCACTACAACAGCCTCTCCATGAGGGCAAGCAGTGTTCTTTCCAGAATTCCTAACTCTTGTCCCCACTTTCAGTTCTCCCCTGTTTCCCCCTGGCAATTCTACCCTGATGGCACCGTTTGTTGACTTTGGATGTGTTTAGCCTTTTAATCTTCTGAAGTCTGGAAAAGGGATTGCACATTTCCCTCCACATGTTTTGCAAGAAGACTACATTTGGTGGCAGCTCAGGCACTGCCGTGTGGCGTTTTTGCAATTGTTTATCTGTCTGTTTGTCTGCTCTTTGGATTGCTTAGTAGCACCCCTGCCAACATGCTTTACCAAGGGCTGTACAGCTGCCCTGCCACCTACCCCTTGTCCATGCTGGGCTCACAGGAAGGCAGCTCACAGTCTCATCCCTCTCCCCTTCGCATGCACACATCCCTTCCAAGTCACTCCTGCATTCTGTGAACCCCCTGCAAGATCCAGTTGCATCTGGCTTGACCCTGTTTGATAACAACCATTTTCCCCCATGGACCAATCAGTCCTTCTGTGTCGATGTGGCACTTTCAAGCTTCCATGACAACTTGAACATGTAGATTTTTATCTTCAAAACTGGTCTTAGGAACCTTCTGCCATACGCTATATCCCCAGATACAGAGTAATGGGGTCTGTGGTTGCACCTGCTGCAGTGCTCTGTGTTTAAGAGATACTGCAATTCCTGCCCTGCAGAGCATCATGATTCACCTGTGCTCTCCTGTGTGAACAGATACAGATTGAGCACACTGCCGGGAATCAGAAGAAAGACCTGGTGCTAGGCCCACATCCTTGTACTTACCAGGTTAGTCCCACATCCTAGTACTTAACAGGCTACTCTCATATCCTAGTATTTACTAGGCTAGTCTCATATTCTAGTACTTACCGGGCTAGTCCCATATCCTAGTACTTACCAGGCTAGTCCACATCTTAGCACTTACCCAGCTAGTCCCACATCCTAGTACTTACCAGGCTAGTCCCATATCCTAGTGCATACAGGGCTAGTCCCGTATCCCAGTATTTACCCGGCTAGTCCCGTATCCTAGTTCTTACTGGGCTAGTCTCGTATCCTAGTACTCACCTGGCTAGTCCCACATCCTAGTACTTACCTGACTAGTCTCATATCCTTGAACTTACTTAGTGCTCAGAACATCACTTTCTTAATTTTTTCAAACAGGATGACAATACCTCCTATGCTTAATTCACAAGACTGTAATGAGAAGCATATGAGATCATGTATGTCAGAAAAATATTGCTGAAAATACTCTTCACTCAATTATGTTGTGAACCTGAAAATGCTCTTAAAAAATAATAAAATCTATTTTTTTTTAAAAAATGACCCTTGGAGAAGTTAGCCATTTTTTCTTTCCCAGTCTCTGAACTGATTTTGTGCAGAAGGCTTGGGAATGACTGGAGTGACTTGTGGTGCAGCCCTCAGTGTGTCCCTCCGCCAGGCAGGAAGGGACTCCCCAGACCCCACAAGGGCATTACAGACTGCTGTCCTTCTGCCTGCTGATGAACTAAAAATTGAGGACGTTTGGGACATAGACTACACCAAAGAAAGGCTGGTTAATGAGAAACACAAATGTAAACACCGTAAATTAAAGTGCCCTCTCTACATGGATAAGTGGAGTCAGGAGTCCAGGCCAGAGCCAGATGAGGCCTGACCGGGGGAGGGGAACTTCTCACAGCAGGGACAGTGACCACATAGGCAGAGGGGGGCATCCCAGCACAGGCAGGGCCACCATCCACCGTGGCCATAACTGAGTGAGGTCAGTCTCAGAAAAATGTGGATGTCTATACAATAGGGTCAGCAGACTTTATTCACTGGAGAAATAATTTCTTCATAATCAGGATAATTTTATCCATCACCTCTTAAGGGTAAGACATGAATGGTTTCCTTGTGCCACCAGAGGAAATTCTGCTCAGAAATCAAGTACTTGTTAGGGAAACTGCTTGATTAAGTATTCTGGGTGAATATAATACTGATCTCAAGCAACTATAGCTGAAGTCATCCCAAGTACAATGGTCATTGTACACACAAGAATCGGGGCATATTTTATTTCTAGGTAAAAACTATTTTTAAGATACTTCATAAATCACTGGCAAGGTCAACCACACTAAACATTCCAGAACACACAGGGGAAATCTTTGTGGGCGTGCCCAGACCTCTGGGCTACAGCGATGCATTGTTCTGAGGCTTCCTGCATGGAGCTGTCCCTGTCGTCAGCAAGTCTGCTGGGCCCACAGCAGTGCCTGCGGGAGGCTCACTGTGACCTGGCTGCACAGGTGCAGCAGACACCATGGTCTACACGGCCAGTCTCCCCACAGTGCAGTGATCACCACGTGGCACACCTACTGCAGGCGCGCTGTCTTCATGCAGCAAATAAGACCACAGCAGCCCACAGAGCCGTGGAGAACATTAAGTGGATTAATAAAGATGGAGTGCTTTGCACCCAGCCTGTCATTCAACCAGTGTTCAGCATTCACAGATAGGGATGACCACTGTTTATCCTGGGCCACGCTGATCACCTTACCCAGGTGCATTTAGTGGTAGGCTCAACCCTGAGCCTACTGTTAATACACATGAACGCACACATGAATAATGAATTGCGAATGAGTGACGAGTTCCCTATTTTTATAGACGAGGAAAGCAAGAATCAGAAAAACTATATTGTGCAACCTTCCTTGTGACAGAGGTGGCCAAGGCGATATAATGGAAACTGTGACTAGAATTCACAATTTCCTAACCAGGAAAGCAGGTGAAATCGGAGACCAGTAAGGGGCAGAAGGCCTTCATGCTTTTCTGTCCTCTCACTTTCTAGGTGTGAGAATACAGATGTGATGGCTGGAGGTCCAGCAGCCACCACAGACTCTAAGCTGACCTTGAGGACAGAAGTTGCATGCTAAAGCTGGCAAAATATAGAGACAGGTGGTGTCAGTGTCCCTCATATGTGTGGGGCCACTCTGTCATCCCTAGGCACACATCACACTTTTCACTAATAGAGGAGGGAATGTGTCTATCTGATTCTAGCCACTGTTATTTTTGGTCTCCTTTACTAGAAGGCAGATACATTTCTAACTGAAAAACAAATATTCTAGGCTGGGCGCGGTGGCTCACGCCTATAATCCCAGCACTTTGGCAGGCTGAGGCGAGCAGATCACTTGAGGCCAGGAAATTGAGACCAGCTTGGCCAACACAGTAAAACCCCTATCTCTACTAAAAATACAAAAATTTGCTGGGCATAGTGGCACAGCTACTTGGGAGACTGAAGCAGGAGAATCATTTGAACCCAGGAGGCAGAGGTTACAGTGAGCTGAGATCACACCACTGCACTCCAGCCTGGGTGACAGAGTGAGACTCTGTCTCCAAAAAAGAAACAAATTCCTTGTTCTCTAGTGTATTAATTAGGATGTGTAACCTTAGAAAGCCAGGAGCTTTCTTTGTCTTTATCCCTGGCTTCTGAACTTTGCCTGGCTTAGAGACACTTCTCACTCATCAGGAATTGAACCACGACGTGGTTACCAAGCTACAGTTTTTGTTCATTATGTATCTTCAGCCTTCATGCTACATTCTGGCTCTTTCACCCAAATTGACAACAAGGTAGACATCTGTGAACTGACCTTTCCATTCCTGAGTTTCTGTGGTTGATTCTTCTCTCAGTTACAGCACCACATGGCTTAGCATAATTGCAGAGCCCTTGCATGTAAGAATGGATCTGCTATCTTCACGTATAAAGTCAAACTGGGGATAAGAAAATTATTTCTCTGAAAACCAAGACATCGCCCTACAGTCTTCTGCAACTTGCTGCTGGGAGTGGGTCTGACACCCTCCTGAAAGCAGTTTATTCCTTTCTGAGTAGCATGTGCTCTCAGACTGAATGTTTCCATACCTATTTTTAATCTGTCAATTAAATTATCTATTTTAATCACTGATAAATTAATGGATATAGCTTTGTTTTTTAGGAAATTTGCCTTATACATCATTATGTAAGTCCATCTCTAGACCAAACATACTTTTCTCCCAGCTCAGGAAAATTTTCTAATGTTCTGTCTTTCATTATTGCTTCTTTGTAGTTATTCTTCGTGATTCCTCACAACTGGCCATGTTATTTGAAATCTGCTTCGCCTCTTACTAGCCTCCTTGACAACTGTATTTCTTTCATTGCTTTTATCCCTTTGTCCTTTTTCTGTGGATTCTAGGAGAGCAATTTGAGTTTGCCCGCCCCACTAGAGTGTGTCTCTGGGGCTTCCATTCTTTCCTTTATGGCCACTGTGGAGTGCTGGGCTCTGCTGATGCAGGTGGGCGTCTTTGAAGCCTTTCCTCATGTGTAGGGTGCTTTTCACTGGGGCTTGTGCCTCAGCCTCTGCCTTTGCATTATCTGAGCTCCTCTAATAATCTCTATCCTTATCGCTCGCTGAGAATTTCAAATATGGATCTTTAAATTCTTTTTTATTTCTTCCTAAAATTTTTTTTCAAACACTGTATTTTCAGCTATAGTCAGTGTATTCAGTTCAGAAGATGTTCATTGGTTCGATTGGTCCATGCTCTGTAAAAACCTTATTACAGTGATACACAGCACACTTTCACCCTCTTGTCATCCTGGGTCCCCTAGCTGAATGCCCCTTGAAGAGCTAAAGCTGGAAAGCACAGTGGGTTCATTCCCAGTCCTGACGTCAGTGCTTTGGAGACAGACACTCCCTGGTTGTGTGTGGTCCGCTGGGCTGAGGAAGGCAGGTTCTTTGACCCACTTAGGGTCAAGGTATGCCCTTGTGAATACGGGGAGGGGCTTAGTTTTGTTCCACCAAATCAGCTACACAGAAGAAAAAGCCATGCCAGTCCTCCCTCCACCTGGCCAGCAGCATTGTACCTTCGGGGACCACACCGTCAGGACTCAGTGGGCCATGTCCACCCCCTTACCTCCCTAACATTGCAAGCCCAAGCCGGCAGGGAGGAGGACAGGCAAGGCCCAGGCTCAGGACAGACAAGCAGTAGTCCTTTCTGCAAGGGAAGGTAAGGTGCTCTCAGGGCTCTTCCAGGTTCAGTGACAGCCACTGGGCCACCAGGCCCCTTCTCACCTACATACCTCTGGCCAACTGAGCCACTAACAATGAAAGTGTCCTCAATTGTGCCCTGAGACTGTCTCATTATTGTTGAAGGTAATGGAAATCCCTCCCAAGGCTAACAATTGCTGACACTGTTCCTGTGCAGTTTTTTGTTGCTTTTTGACTATTTTCTGTACTTTGATGTGTATTTTAGGAACAAGTTGGAAGAGAGGTTACTCAGGGCTACAATAGCCTCAGGTCACCGCTGGGCTCCTTCTCCTTGAATCCCCATAACACAGAGGCCAGAAGCTAACAGATTCTCAGTAAAAAACAGACAAATGAATCATGAGTTTTGGCTGAGATATTTGGGACCAGAAACTGATCTAGACGCACGCTGGGATGGATCTACGGCAGGGGTTGGGATGCAGCAAGTCACAAGGGAGGAGGGGCCGTCAAAAGCCACTGAAGGCACAGACACCACCTGAACCTAGGCAAGAGGCAACTCCCGCGTGCAAACCAGGCTGCCCAGGAAGAACAGGGCTGGACGGCAGGGCTCGGCTGTGGGGGAGGAGCCCCGCCCCTGTGGAGCGGATGTGGAACCCCAGGAAGAACAGGGCTGGACGGCAGGGCCTCGGCTGTGGGGGGCAGGAGCCCCACCCCTGTGGAGCGGATGCGGAGCCACCGTGCATCCAGGAGTTCAGGCATAGTGCAGGTAAAGGTGGAACTTAGTGTCTCCAGCTGCTGCCTGAGCCTCAGGGCACAGGAGAGACCCAGACGCTGCGGCCATGCCTCCAGGGCCCCTGGGCAACATCTCCACCCGTGAGCGTCCGGCCTCCGCATGCTGTCCTCGGCGTGCAGGGACCCCAGACCCCCACTCTTAATCTGACAACAAGCCTGTTGCTGCTACGGCTGGTTCTATTTCCACACATGAAATTTTGCCCTAAACACCTCTCCCTTCCACCTCTGGACATTCACAGTGGGACGGGGAACCGGAGGACCTCCCTGCGCCCCGTGTTTCCACAAGGCAGGGCTTCTTGGGCCCAGGCCCCTCCGTCAGCCGCCCCCAGCCGCGCCTGCTGAGGCAGCGCCAGCACCAGGAGCCGGGGCGCGAGTGGGAGTCGCCGTGGCCACGGGTACCACCATGGCCGAGGACCCCACTGTCCTCCTATCACAGGGTGGGGTAAGGGGGGCCAGAGCTGGGCTAGAATAAGTGCCTGGGCCAATAGGGGAAACAAGTAAGGAAAGAGGAGGAAGGACCAGAAAGCGAACTCACCCAGCTCGGAAGCGCCTACCCCGCGCAAGCCCGCCAGCCTCCCAGCCTCGCCCTGCCCGCCACCATCCTCCTTCCCTGGCAAGTGAGTCCTTGGCAGAAAAAACTGCCACCGTTCCATGCCTGGAAGGCACTAGCAAATATGCCACGGACTGCGGGCAGCCAGCTCCCAGGACCCTGGCCTTGGGCCACGCCCGGTGCTACTGTCACCTTATCAGAGCTGGGGTCTCCCAAACCTGCCCTCCTGCCTGCTGCCGCAGTCAGGGCCGAGGGCGTCCACATGGGCTTCCAGGAAAGAATCATTCTCTCCTGGGGCATTCCCACTGCAGCTAGCTGTTCTCCAGCACATTCCACACAGGCCTTAGAGGGAGCTTAAATAGCCGGTCTACAGAAGCAGAGACTGCGGGAGCTCTGAAAGCCCCCGGCTCCACGCCGGGCCTCTGTACAGGGGAAGCTGAAGCCTCTGCAGAAGGCAGGAATATGGGCAGGAGGGAGTGCAGGCGGCAGCGTGGGGGGCAGCTCAGGGGACGCACCAGCCTCCAACGTGGTGCCTCCCGCCCCTCCGAACTACCCCTGCACACCAGCCACAGGTTCTCTATGAGCTCGACACGAACACCGCCTGTCATACACCCTGCTGAAGATGCCCTGACAGATGGCACCGGTAAGGACAGAAAGAAAACACCTTTCATCTTTTTAAAAACTGTGGGCCAGGCACGGTGGCTCAGGCCTGTAATCCCAGCACTTTGGGAGGCCCAGGCGGTGATCACCTGAGATCAGGAGTTCAAGATCAGCCTAGTTAACATGATGAAACCCCATCTCTACTAAAAAATACAAAAATTGGCCAGGCATGGTGGCACATGCCTGTAATCCCAGCTACTCGAGAGGCTGAGGCAGGAGAATCGCTTGAGCCCAGGAGGCGGAGGTTACAGTGAGCTGAGATCCAGCTACTGCACTCCAGCCTAGGCGACAGAGTGAGACTGCATCTGGAAAAAAACAAAACAAACAAAAAACCTGTGGAACTGTCCCACCTATCAAAATAACTTTTGTTGTGGAGTTTAATGGTGGGGGAAGGAATAGGGGAGAAGCAAAAATTATGAATAGAATGCAGAAAAGAAATGTTTATTAGGAGAGACGAAAAGGATTAGATCGTGTTCCTCATGTTAACATCTCTAACAATATTTAAGTCAATGTTAGCTAAGTGGCCGAGCTGAGCGTACACTGGGGCATAATCCCAGGAACACAGGCAGGGATGGATCTAGGGCAGGGGTTGGGCTGTAACAGCAAGGAGGGTCCATCAAAACTCTTTGAAGGCACAGACACCACCTGAACCGAGGCAAGAGGCAACTCCAGCGTGCAAACCAGGCTGCCCAGGAAGAACAGGGCTGGACGGCGGGGCCTCGGCTATGGGGGGCAGGAGCCCCGCCCCTGTGGAGCGGATGTGGAGCCACCACCACTCATCCAGGGGTTCAGGGATAGTGCAGGTAAAGGTGAATCTGAGTGTGAGGGGTGCTCCCAAGCCCTGCCGTCCTGGCTGTCCTCCAGCCTCTGCGCCCGCAACATGCTCTATACCATGGAGCTCTCCTTTCCCGTAACACAAAGGTCAGCCCGCATCCCTGCCTGCTCCAGGTATTTTAACGACAACCTCCAAACATCGGTTTCTCGTCGTCTGGCCCCCCTGCCTCTTGTCCTGCCCATTTTCTCCTCCTCTCCTACAGGACCCACTGGGGCACATGTTCTGCTCTGTGCTTCTGTCCACCACCAGGGGCCGCCCTTCTCCTTCCGTCCCCTTGGGTAAAATCCCACCCAGCCTTCAATGGCTGCTTCGGTTCCAGCATCCCCAGGAGCCAGAGTCTCAGCCAGGACTGCCCTCCAAAGGATCATACTCCCCCTCGTAGGTATTCATGCCCTCACTGAGCCTCCTTTTGAGACCTGAGCCCCTCAGGGGCAGCGGGGGTCTCCTCCTCTCTGTGCCCCTCAGTACCTCACACCATTCGCAACACTAGGACGCTCAGCAGTTTGGAGGGTGACTGAAAGTGCAGGTGATATGCGACTCTGCAACTGTGTGGTCTGCCCCCCACACACACACACACACACTAATTTGCCACAGTTGAAGGAACATGCTTGAGCATTTTCATGATAATGAGAGAAAAGACAAGAAGGAGGAGAAGGGAACAGGGGCTTTGGAGAAGTCGGGAGTATTGAAGTTATACTCACTGTGGCTCCCTGGAGTCCAGGAAATCTTGAGGGGACAGTTTAGTGGAAGACTTGATGACAAGCTCTTTCTCTTAAGAGTAACACAGTGGACCAAATCGTGTGAAACAAACCTCTCCCACATGGCTGTGAGCTTTATAGATGTCGTTAGTCAGAACAATGTGTCACTCAAAATTCCTCTCTACTTATTCAAAGACAACTTCTTAGGAGGCCCACGAAGGGTAAAAGCTGAGTGTCCTGGGGGGCCTGAGGGAGGGAGGAACATTCCTGCCGGGACACAAAGGTGGCTGAGCTGGGCTGGGTATAAGGCGAAGGGGCAGGAGAGAGGGGGCAGGCATCCCACCCTCCATAGAAGGTCACAGAAACGCAGAGGCCTGCTGTATGTGGACTTTGGGAGACCAGTGTTGAGGGGGCTTCAGCAGGCAGAGAGGCAGACAGCAGCAGGGACTCGCCGACCTGGTGCGAGCCTCATCACAGCCCGAAGAGCTCAGGTTTGGGCCAAGACATCAACATTCTCCACTGGTAGTAAGAGTTTCTACTTTCATTCATGTACACAGAAATGCACACACACTCACACACAGGCTTAGCTAGCATGAAAACCAAGCTGGTGCTCCCAGTGTTCATCTGGATCAAGTTAACTTGAGTTTAGATGGCAAGCAGTAGTTTAGAGCAGGGTGCTGGCCCCGGGGGTCCACGGAGGGCCTGAGTCTCAGTGGATCCTGATCCTCCCCCAGGTCCCCCTTCTCCCTCCCCATGTACATCTATCCATAGAGAGGGCTCCATGCCTGTTGGATTGGACCTCGTGAGTCCATCTGGAAGATAATTTAAAAGGGATGGAAGGATGATATACTAAGTAATGTAGAAAATGAAGTCTTGTTTACTTTAAAGATGGAGAAGACGGTTTGCCAATAAAACATAGCACTTCATTTCCCTCTAGAATTCTGTTATTAAAATTAATCTGCAATGAACTCCTGGCACCTCTCTCACAAGCCCTTCCAAAAGCTTTAAAAATAATAAAGCATGCTCAAGAAGAACAGAGTGCATTCCAGCAAGACAGCTGGACCAAATTGCCTTCTCCTTGGCGGGGGGAGTGGGAAGGAAGGCAGCTGGCAGCTTCATAAATTAAGCACGTTAAGGACAAAATTAGTGAAGGAATGTCATCCCTCCATCTCTTCAGAGATACCCACAAACACAGTCTAAACATGAACATGAATTCAGCTCACAACTTCACTCTTATACTCATAGGCTCCACAGAGACACACACAAACGCAGAGCCGCAAACACACATGCAGAGACTTGGGTACAATCTTGACATGGTTACACATGCAAAATACACGTTTGTACACACAGACACAACATATACACACTTCAGCAGGGATAAAGACTGAAAATATTATGCTAAATGAAAGAAGCCCAACCTCAAAGGCTGTGTATTATATGAGTATATGAAATGTTCAAAATAGGCAAATGTGTGAAGACTGAAAACAGGCTGGTGGTTGCCAGGGGCTGTAGGGCAGGGAGGTGGGGGAAGGGAAAGGGGAGGGACTGTTTCATGTACATGGGGTTCCCTTTTGAAGACATGAAAATATTCTGGAACTAGACAGTGATAATGGTTATACAACACTGTGAATCTACCAACTACCAAGTAATGGCACAGTAGAAAATAGTAAGTGTTATGCTATGTGCATTTTATTACACTTTTTTTTGAGAAAGAAAATTTAATCAAAACATTTAAAAAGATGGACTGGGTCCCAAATCAAGGTCAATTTCCTCCTATCACATGAGCTGTTGGTAATGATGCCGTTTTTACAGTTCATTTCTCTCATGGTGGGGGGATATTGGCATTAAAGTACTTAATTTTTTTTCTCTGTATTGGCAGAAGCAGGTATGCTAGCTGGGAACTATTGCTATGAAAGGTGTTGTGTAGATATTAATTCACCAGGGTATGTGCAGTTCTGGTGCCTCTCCAACAATGATGGTGAAACCCAAGCTCATACAAGTCCTTACAAGGAAGAAAATATGCAGTGCCCTGCCATTGCTTAAGTGTCAATGTCAGGTGCTGGGCCCATGCAGGTTTCTAAAAGTGGCTGAGGGGAAAAGAGGGTCAGAGTTTCACAGAGACCCACCTGGGCAGAGCGAGTCTTTTACCTAATCCTCTGGCATGAAATGGTGAAAGGCTGATGCCTCCAGCCCTTATAAGCCCCACAGATAATGAGGCTTTGTGACCCCCTCTCCCTCTACACCCAGTTCTGAAGAATGCCTGGCATCAAGCAGCACAGAGACCATGCCAGGGTCCCCGTGGATTCTTCCCTGGAAAGCACTCAGAGGAGGTCTGTGGTGGCCCAACCTTGCCCAGGCTGAGAAAGAAATGACGTTTGGCAACCCACACTATCCTCTCGTTTTAAAGTCAATAATTTTACAAAACCTTTCATTTAAAACATTGGAGCAGCATGACTTTGAGAAATGAAATACATTTTGTAGGATGTAGGCATTGTCACGCACAATTTCTGCCCTTCTCTGCCCACATCCCTACTCTCTTCTCGCCAAGAAGAAGAGCTTGGGGCACCTGTGGCCACTTTGGGCGAGGCTAAGTCAGGACAGAGAGGAGCTAAGACATGGGCGGGAGGAGGGCGAGAAGAGGCCGTGACTTTGCTGCAGTCTTTGAGAGCAGCTAGTGTGAATCAAGTGTTCATTAATACAGATAAGGTCAAGCCTAGAAGGCCAATTCTATTAAACTCAAATCTTATTATCGCATCTCACATGGAGATTACAGCCTCTCAAATAATGGTAGCTATGTGTATCTGGGTGACATTGGGGTTTTTCGGGCACTGGAGAAATTCTCTTGACAGGGAAACGAATGTGCTGAAGGCAGAACGACAGATGAGCGAGCTGGGCCATTTCCTGAGAGCCCAGAGACAGGATACAATGTGGCTGTCATGCTAAGTGACATTCAGTCCCTTCAGAGGTTGGCCTGGCCACGCCCGCGAGCAGCCCCAACCCCAGCAGCAGGGTCACCCTTGGCCACGGAGCCTGCAGAGATGGCCAGGGCTGCACATCTGGGGAGGGACATGGGCAGGCGAGGCGGAGCCCGCCCAGTCCATCGGTGTATTGGTTTACACAAAAACATCTCTCTGTGTTTTAGATACCTAACACATTCTAAAAGACAACTTTTTTTAACTAAGTAACAATAAAAGAATGAAATTCTGGATTATGTGCACCCCGTAATGCAGAATGAGCACGAAAGTTTCTGAATTCCTAGAAATTCATAGAAACGTAAATGTCATATAAATCACAACGAAATATTCTCCGTTTAACAGCATTTTATGAATTCAATAAGTTCTTTTCCTCAAATCAGCTATCGGTAAACTTCCAGGAAGCCTCCTCTATATTGCACATGGAAAACACAGGGGTAAATAGTATTTGTTTCCTCTGGGAAATATTTGCTGATTGTAGAAAATTGTGTGAGATCCTTCCCACTTAAGGAAAATACCTTCACGAGGCAGAATTGAATTCCTCAAAACTTCAAGACTGAGCCTAGAGAATCAATGCATGTACACATGTACACACATGAGCACACACACACAGGTGTAGTGATGGGTAGTGGATGGCCCCCAAGGTCCCCGTCCCTGCTATAGAATCCCCTCCCAGGGGCTGTGAGAGAGAAGCTATTCACCTCCAGTGACCAAAAAGGAGCTTCTCGCAGTTGTGGGCCTGACGTGATCAGGAGAGCCTCTACAAGCGCCCTTCTGGAGGGAGAGACGGAAGTGGGAAAGGGCCGTGCCAGCAGCCCGGGGCAAGGAGCTGGGGTGGCCACTAGGAGGCAACAACAGCCCCTGGGTAACATCCAGCATGAGATCCTCATCCTACAATTCGAGGAATTGAATCCTGCCAAGAGCCACGTGAGTCTAAAGAAACAGCCTAGGCCACGCCTTTATTTTAGCTTTCTGAGACCCTGCATGGAGAGGCCAGCCACATTGGGCCTGAACTTCTCCTAAAGAAACTGCAAAACAACAAATAGCTGTTGGTACCCCATTGTGTGGTAATTTGTTATACAGCAATAAAAACCCACACACTCACACCAGCACCCTTCCAACAGCCGCCAGCTTCTGAGTCCATTCTGCAAACAATTCCAATAACCAAGATCCTTCCATTGCATTCGGTAACTCCTGCATTATATCCCTAGTCTACTTCCTGAATGTCCTGCAAGTGCACTCACACACACACATTGACTCACACGCACTCACATACAAATACACACACATTCACACTCACTCACATACATTCACACACTCACACACACATGCACTCACATACAAATACACATTCACACACACACAAATACATTCACACACTCACACATTCACTCACATACAAATATACACACATTCACACACACATTCAAATACACATTCACACACAAATACATTCACACATGCACTCACAAATACATTCACACTCGCACTCATACAAATATACACATTCACACACACACATAAATACATTCACACTCACACATGCACTCATACAAATACATTCACACACACATGCACTCATATACAAATACATTCACACACACATGAACTCACATGCCAATACACATATTCACACACATACGATACATTCACACACATATAAATACACACATTAACACACACACATGCACTCACATACAAATACACATTCACACACACTCAAATGTAAATACACACATTCACACACAAGCACTCACATACAAATACATTCACACATGCACTCACAAATACACATTCACACATGCACTCACATACAAATATACACACACATACACATTCTCTCACAAATACATTCATACATGCACTCAGATAAATACACATTCAAGCATACACATGCACTCACAAATACACTTTCACACACACATGCACTCATAAAAATACACACATTAACACACACATGCACTCACAAATACACACATGCTCTCACAATTACATATTCACACACATTCACACACGCACTCACAAATACACGCATTCACATGCACTCACACAAATTCACACACTTATGCACTCACAAACACATGTTCACTCACATGAACACTCACATATCCTAATACAAATACACACACATACACTCAAATATACACACTCACACACTTGCACACACATTCAGTCATACACATACACAATACACTTGCATACATGCACTCACAGTCATACACACATTCACTCACATACACACATTCACTCACACATACACAGTCACACACATGCACTCACACACATACACACACACAGGGACTCACATACTCATACACATGCACTCACACACATGCAGTCACACACACATTCACACACTCATTCACATTCACATGCATTTAGACACACAGGCACACATGCAGGCACTTGCCTTCACACACGCACTCACACTCAGGCACTCACACTCATAGGCACTCACACTCTCATATATACACACTCGATCACACAGGCGCACACATGCGCACACACACACACACACACACACACACTTCAAGAGCTCCTGGGGGGATTCTGAAACAGACCCGATGCTGTGGGACCTCCAGGGCCCTCCGGCTGTGGAAGGAGCCAGTGCAGGGGTCACTCCTTCTAGTAAATAGATCGCTGGCCTGAGGAGGCCAGGGCCGTCCTGCAGAGGAAGCGAGTTCTGGGGAGGACGGAAGATGGGAGAGTTCCGTGTGGCGGGCGGAGCACAGAACGCTCTTGAAGGCGGCAGGAGTGGGAGCGGGAGCCTGGCGGGTGCCCAGGAGGTGGCAGTCAGGTTCCACCGAGTCTGAGCTCTTTCACGGTAAGGTCGGGGCCTGGAACTGGCAAGGGGTTCCCGCAGTGTGAATGTGGCGGAGAGCTCTGCCAGCTATGTGGAAAGGGGGCTGAGCCAAGGGCGCCAGGGCAAACACCATCACCCAGGTCAGGGCTTGGCATGGATGGTGGCAGGGGACAGCCAAGCAGAGCTGCTGCACAAGGGGCTCCTGCAGGGCAAAGCATGGGGAAGGGCAGCGCAGCCCTGCAGAGGGACAGAAGTGACTGCCGAAGCAGAAACAGGGAGAAAGGGCCAGAGTATCCCCCAAGAAGTCAGTTGAGAGAGCAAAAGAGCAGGCCCTTATCCCACCAGGATAAGTGCCCCCGGCAGAAAACAAAACAAAACAAAATGTAAGGATGGAGTTCTCCCCTGTTGCCTTCACGTTTTCTGCTAAAGACCCGAGGGCCCAGAGTGAGGCTGAGGGCGCCATGGAGGCAGAACGCCATGCAACTGTGGGCCTGCACGTGGCTCCGAGAAACCGAAACCCACTGGGACTCAGCTCCTCTGGGAAGCAGCCAAGGGGGTGCCCTGTCCTGGCAGGACCATGGCTACAACTCCCCCCACAGCCTTGCCCACCTCCCCCTTACCCGCTGTCACACACGCTTGCTGCCCTGCCAAGCCCCTGGGATGCCCTTGTCATTTGGAGGTAACCAAATCCTCATGTTGTGATCCAATCATTTCCCTCAGGGAGTAAGGGACTTCAAGAAGACCGTGGACAGGTGCTATTACACAACTTCTTCACTGAAATTCTCCTGCCAGTGCTTTCTCAGTGTTTAAAATCAATAAGGAGGAGGTACTGTATTAGTCCGGTTTCATGCTGCTGATAAAGACATACCCGAGACTGGGAATATAGAAAAGAAAGAGGATTATTGGACTTACAGTTCCAGATAGCAGAGGAAGCCTCACAATCATAGCGGAAGGCAAGGAGAAGCAAGTCACATCTTCCACGGATGGCAGCAGGCAAAGAGGGAGAAATTGGGCGAGGAAATTTCCCTTATAATACTATCAGATCTCATGAGGCTTAATCACTATCACGAGAACAGCAAGGGAAAGACCTCCCCTCATGGTTCAGTTTCTTCCCACCAGTCCCTCCCACAACACGTGGGAATTCAAGGTGAGATGTGGGTGAGAACAGAGCTAAACTATATCAGGTATCAAGGATGAAACCCAGGGAGCAGCTGAGGGGTCATCAGGGGCGGGAATGAGAGGAGGGTGAAGGGCAAGTCCAGGGCCCCCGGAGTGCGGGTCCCAGGCAGAGGCAGCCCCAAATGCAGGGAACAGGCTCTCCCCTCCTCCAAGCCCCTCTGCTTGCCACCAAAGGGCTGACTCTCTGAAAACCAAGCTCACAATGACCACTGGGTGGGCAGGAAGCTTCCTGCAAGTTGAAAGCACAGAGGAGAGAAGAGGTCTCGGGAGCATGAGCCAAGTGGGGCTGTGGGGGCCTGGGGTCATGGCATGCGATTCACGTGGCCAGGATCCCACCTCCCTGACAGAGTGCAGGGCAACGAACTGGTCTCTTGGGTCAGCATGCTGCCTCACCACTCACCATTGCACACCCCTTCCAGAGAGAGGCCTGTGGCTACATTGATTCTCCCTCAGCAGAAAGAATGTGGACTTCAGTGCGTGAAAGTCTTTTCCTCAGTCTGTTCAGGTAGACGTATCACTGGTGGTCCAAGATGCTGATCAAAACAGAGCTTCCACCTCAGCCTTGACCAATGATGGAGGTTCTGATGACATTTCTGTGTATGGCACCATCACAGGCCAAAATTCATAGCAATGTTTTGTTGAATCTAATTTTTGTTATACTGCATATTTTTTAAATAAATGCATATTTTCCTAGACACTGAGTCAATTCCATAAACACCTGTGGGTGCCAGCAGGGGTGCTATGAGCAGAAGCCATTGGAGAGATGAAGGCTCCTGCTGCTGGGAGACTCACCAGACAGAATCCATGTGCTATGTGTTGGGTGAGGGGAGTCCAGGAAGGTTTCACCCAGGAAGGGACATTGAGCAGGGATGGGGGAGGAGAGGACCAGGTGGGATTTGCTGGGAAGATAAGAGACAGGCAGTTCAGAAAGAGGAAATAACTCCTGCAAAGACCAAGATCTTAAAGAATTAAACTAAGGAAGTGCCAATATAAATAGAGGAAAGGGGAAATACGAGACCCATTAAAGGAGAGTGAATTCCAAAGGCTTCCATAATGGGGGTTAAGGAGCTGAGGCATTCAGCATGACCCCCTGTGAGGGAGCAAAAGGTGGCGTCACCAGTGAAGACTTGGAAGTGGCTGGAGGAGCAGGCTGCAGGAAGGAAGTGAGCTCCATCTTGACTGTGTCTGCTGAACATTCCAAAGCTGCTGTCTGCTAGGTGAGTTCATCTGGAGACCAGGAAGCAGGGACAGTGGTAAAAAATAATAATAATAATTAATTAATTAAAAATATTTTTTAAAATTCCTGGAGTGTGAGTTACTCAGAAAGAGCATCTGCAAAATTAGCAGAGAGCAGAGCCATGTGGAGCACACATTTCCTACAGAGTCTGTAGGGTAAAAATACACAGAAGGTGGGTGCAGACAGAGAAGATGTGGTTGCAGAGACTGATGAAGAACAGACATTGCAAGAAAGAGCAAGGGACACGTGGACCCGCAAGCATTATCACTGCCAGCTGGGGAGCAAAGCACTTTCTGGGTGCCACGTGCTTCGTCTGTAAGGCCTCTTCAGTCTTCCCGAAGTCTCTGTGCAGTTACTTGCTGTCTTCCCCATTTTATAGATGAGAAAAAGAAGTCTCAGAGCTGGTCAGTGATGAGTCCAAAATCACACCGTTCCTACCTGGTGGAGCTGCTGTTGGAACTTACTGCAAAGCACATGCTCCTTCCACTCTGCTGGGCAGAACCGCATTTGTCACAGAGGAACAGGAAGGCCACACCTTCAGATTCTGGAAAGAGAACAGGTGAGAGGCGTGACTGTCACCTGCCTGCAGGAGAGCAGTTTCAGTGGAGTTTGGGAAGTTGCAGCCAGGTTGCAGAGACTAATTGAGGGGCTGGACGGGGAGCGACGTAGGCCAGGCCAGCTTCTCTTGCCAGAAAGAGGTTCAACCGTGACTTGAGACAGGCCTCACTCAGGCTTCGCAGAGAGGGCATTTTCTCTTTCTCTCTCTTTTTTTTTTCCTGCTGGTGTTTTAAGCTTGTGCATGCTCTTAATCTGTGGGGGAAAGAGTCAAAGAAGGAAACATGGAGGACTCGGGAAAGTAAGAAGTTAAATAAATGAAAGACCATAAAGGAAGAATATACTTCCATTAAATAAAGGAAAGTACTCAAGAGGAAAGAGGTGAAGGTGTCAAGATGGAGAAGGAGGGATTATCCCCAGACCAGAGGGCAGCGCCTTTGCTTCAGAGACCTGAGAACAGCAGGGAAGGGCATTTGTGGGCTTGGGGCCAGGAAGCTGAAGGAATCCTCTTCTAACCTAGGGAAGGACGTGCATGCCAGCAGGGGCTGAGATGGGGCAGTGGGAAGAGGGACTGAAGGAACATGGTAACAGCGGAACGGCAGTTCCCTGAGAAAGAAGAGCATGCCCAGCTGAGCCCTGTGTGACTCCAGCAGGAGACCTCACACCGGTCCTTGAACCGATCACGTAACTTTCCTGTCTTCTTGGCCAGCCTCAGCTGCAGGTGAGCAGGAGGAGAGAGCAGACGGCTCTACGGGTTCACAGTTGAGCACTGGCAGAAAGTCAAGGGGAGAGGGACTGGCAGGGGCTGGAATGACCTTCAGAAGACATTTACGAGAAGAAAGGCATGTTGCAATGTGTGTTGTAATGCGAATTGGCAAGACGTTTATACCACCAAGCATCTAAGGGTGCAGTTTTGAATCATGTCAAGATAATTCTACTTGGAGCTTTGTTTAAAGGTTTCCTAATCTTCTCCCCCATCCGCCTCTCTTTCAACACATAGTAGATAAATGCTAAATAGACAAACGTCCCACTTAGCCTCAGTAACAGAGGAAACCCAAGCTGTAGGGTCACCTAAGATGCATGGACGAAAAATGTGAAATGTCCATACGCACAGGCGGTGCTCAGTCCCCGCGTGCGGCCTGTGTCCCTGATGCCGTTCCTCTCCAGAATGACAAGCTCGTCTTTTGGGGCTCTGGGTCCTCGGAGCTGTCTTCTTCCACATTCTTCTCCTCACAGCAGTCTTTGTTCCCTTATCTGTCCCAGGACTTGAGGGGCTGAAGCCCTCAAAAATTCTAGCAGTTTATGAACCCTCCTCCTCCTTCAGCAGCTGCTCTGAAGCCATTGCTTCTGCATCCTCCTAAGACACTATAAGAAAAGGTGCACCCGGCCCCAGAGTGCTGGGTGACTCAGTCCTTCCTAGCTTCCAGATGGATGGCAAGCCTGGGGCTGTCAGCAGGGACATGGGCCGGGGAAAGACAGCAAACAAGAACGAAAAAGAACATCGCCTTTTGGCCATCTTCCCAGAGTCTTGCACTTCGTCACCAGTCTTATTAACCATTTGGTCCAAAATATTACCTTAAAAAGTGTGATGAAAGTAAGCCACTCTTTAAAAATCATGCAACTGTCACTATGGAAAACAGTATGGTTCCTCAAAATATTAAACACAGAATTACCATCTGACCCAGCAACTCAAAAACTCCATTTCTAGGCATATATACAAAAGAACTGAAAGCAGGATCGAAAACAGACATTTATACGCCCGTGTTCATAGTAGCATCGTTCACAACACCCAAGAGGTAGAAACAACCCCAGTGTCCATTGATGCATGAACAGACAAGCAAATTGTGATATAGATATGCAATGGAATATTATTCAGCCTTGAAAAGGAGTGTCATTCTGACACATGCTGCTACATGGATGAACCTTGAGGTCATTATGCTACCTGAAATAAGCCAGTCACAAAAGGACAGATGCTGTTTCATTCCACTTATATGAGATGCCTAGAGTAGTCCAATTCCTAGAGACAAAGTAGAATGGCGGTTGCCAGGGCCTGAGGGGAGGGGGAAATAGGGAATTGTTTAATGGATACAGTTTCAGATTTTCAAGATGAAAAGACTTCTGTGGATAAATCGTGGTGACGATTGCACAGCAATGTTCAGTGAACTTAATGCCACTGAACTGTACACTTAAAAACCGTTAACATGGTACATTTCATGTGATGTGTACTTTACCACACAAAAAAAATTTTTTAATTACACAAATGCTTTCTTCCGTACTCCAGGATCGGCAGCCACGCTTCTGCCACAAGGAGTGAAGCAGAGTACAGAGCTCACCTGCTGCCTGGGACCTGATGAAAGATCCAAGCAGACAGGGGCCCCCTGCGGAACCGTGGACGCAGAGCTGTCTCCCTTTCCGGCAGCAGCCAGGATCCCCGACTCCGGATGCAGGATCCCCGCCGGCGCCCTGTGACAGCCGCCACGCCCTGCGCAGCCAGGGCAGACTGCTCCTACTCGGCGCTCCCCTGCTGGACCCCTCGCAGCCCTCCTGCGCAGTGGCCAGGCTACCTTCCCAGTCTCCATCAAAGACACAAATTATCGAAATTCTGCCGCTACTTCAGACAGAAGCGAACGTGAGGGGGCTGGGAGCCTCCGCTCCTGGAAGGAGCGCGCGGTGCCATTGTTGGATGAGGACGCAGAGTCGGGCAGGAGAGGCAGCTCGGAGCAGGGCGCGGCCAGAGCGGGGCGCAGCAGGCAGGCTGGGCTGGGACCCCTAGAGCTCTCCGCGGCCAGTCCCGCGGCCGCCCCGCAGCGCCCTCTGCCGGCCAAGCCCGGAGCGGGTGTGCGCGCCCCCGGGGCCCAGAAGCTGTCCCTGCTGGGCCTGGGACGCCCAAAAGCAAAGCCCAGCTCTCCGGAGGCACGGGGCTTCTGGCGGGTATTATTTTTTACCCCTCTTCAAAAGGCCAGGATGTCTTAGATCTGGGCACCGCGTTTCTAGTGTCCCTCTGAATCGACCAGTGAATGAACTCACTTCCAGGAATCTGAGTCGTGCAAAATGCGAAAGAGTGAACTCAGCGGGAGTCGAGAAGGGCGTTCCCGACGAGGGCCCCATGGGCGACAGCTTGCGGGTGTGAGGGGCTGGGCCCACGGTGTCGGCCTGGCTTCTCTCTAAGCTAAAAAGTCCTTGTGCAAACGAGTCACTGACCACGGCGGAAAGGCTTTCCCGGCCTGGCTCTCCGCTGCCTGCCCCGAGCTCCAGGCAGGAGGTGAGAGGGCTCCGGACCCCGCCCTTCCCTCTTCCTCCTGCTCACAGCTTCGGGGCCACCCCGGGCCACGGCCTGGCCCTGTGGACCTCATCGGCTCACAGTGGTCACCGAGACGCTCGCGGCGCCCGGGGCCTGCTCATCTCCAGCTTCCTCCGCTTTCTGAATCCCCCACCCTGATGCCCTCCGTACCAGCTTCACTTCAGGCCACGATCTCACCTCCGTCGGCGGCTCCTCCTGTCCTGCCGCAGCTGGAACTCCACGGCCCTTTCCTTAAAGCGCTGCCTTGGAGACGCCCTCAAGGCCCTGGCCCCTGGTTCAGCCCCTCACCCTCGGTCCCTCTTGCGCTCTGCCGCCTCGCCTGGGCCGCTGGAGGTGTTGGGAGAGGGCGGCTTTGTGCACTGTGACCCTGGCATCCTCAGGGGGACCCATGGCGGCTGGAAGCGAATCCCCCTGCAGCCCCGCGCCTCCCATTCTCTCCTCACATCCACTCCTCTCCTTAGCCTCCCAGCACCTCTTGGGCTCACTCTGGGGTGATTGTCTTGCTTCTGTCACCGTGAGAAGGCAGGGATCAAGGGATCAGGGGATCCGGGCAGGCCGCTCTGACACCCCACCCCCGTGTGCCATCTGCTGCCCCTGTGGCCCCGGTCCTGCCCTAAGACCTTCCCAAGAGCCCTCTGGGCCAGCCCCCCGCCCCCCAGGCCACCTACTCAGCCACCAGCCACACCCTCACCTCCAACTTCCCCCTCTTATAGGTTATTCCAATGAAGGCCAAATCCAGTAGGGGTTCTCCACCTTACAAAGGCCTCCTCAGGACCCCATACCCCTCTCCCCAGCAACCTCCCCCTTTCCCCGCTCCTGTTTCTGCATCACACCCTGACACATTCACCTTTACCCCAGCACTCCACCAAAACCACTCCGACACGGTCAGTGTCACTTTTCCACCTTGCCCTGAGGTGCTCTCCACGGTACTGGCCACCCCTAAAAATTCCCACTTGCAAGGCTTTCCCACACCGTCGTCTCTGCCTGACTCTCGCTCCCCAGCCCCTCAAGCCTCCCCACAGCTTCTGTTGCCCAGGGGAGCCCAGCTTCAGGGGCGGTCTCTGCCCCTCTGGAGGCACGCTCCTGTCCAGAGGATTTCACCCACCCTCACTGTTTAAAGGCCACATTTCCACCTGTGAGTGATGAAGGAACAGCCCTGTCCCAGCCAGCTTCTCACACCAGCTCTGCATTCACCTTTCCTGTAGTCCACCAGACAGCTCCTCCCAAATGCCAAACCTTAAACTGAAAACACAAAGGGCAAACTCCTGATTCCCTTCATTAAAAAAAAAAAAAAAAAAAAAAAAACAGTCCAATCTAGGATTCAGGATGGCTGAATAGAAACAGCTCTGGACTGCAGTTCCCAGTGAAAACTCAGAGGGTGAGTGATCACCACATTTCCAAGTGAATTTTTACTGCCCACAGACCAGGAGATTTCTGGGCAGAAAAGTGCAACAAGTCTCCAGCACGGCTGTTTCAGCCGGCACAGTGGGTCTCTGCACAAAAACTCACACAAATCCCAGTGCTGTTTCAACTGGCACCTGGAACTCCTGTGAGACAGAGTCACCTGTTAAACTGATAAAAAGGGGGCTGAAATAGGGAGCCAGGTGATCTGGCTCAGCTGGTCCCACCCCCACAAAGACCAGTGACCTGAAACGCTCTGGATTGAGAGTTTCACAGCAAGCACAGCTGGACCCTGGATGGTCTAGCTCTGTGGAGGGAAGGGCGTCCACCATTACTGAGGCAGTCCACCTCTACCGAGGCAGTTCGCCATTACCGAGGCAGTTCTAACTATACCCCTATAAAAGAAACTGCAAGGAAGTTCACACAGGAGCTGGGCAGAGCCCACGGCAGCTCAGCAAGGCCTCTGCTGGCAGACTGTGACTAGGCTACCTCCTTGCTGGACAGGACATCTCTGAAAAAAGGGAGGAGAATGGCAGGAACTTATAAATAAAGCCTCACCTTCCTGGGAAAGAGGACCTGGGGAAAAAAAGGCAGTTATGAGTTCCGCTGCAGCAGACTTAAACGTACCTGCCCAGCAGCTCTGAACAGAACAGTGGAGCTCCTATAAGGGACAGGGTGTCGTCTCCTCAAGCAGCTCCCTGACCACCATATAACCAAAGAGACACCTCATAAAGGAGAGCTCAGGCTGACATCTGGCGGGTATCCTTCTGGGACAAAGATAACATAAGAAGAAACTGGAAGCAACCCTTACTGTTCTGCAGCCACTGCAGGTGATCCCCAGGCAAGCAGGGTCTGAAGTGGACCTCAGCAGTCCTACAACAAGGGGGCTGGCTGTTAGAAGGAAAACTAAGAAACAGAAATAAATAACTTCATCAGCAACAAAAAGGACATCTACTCAGAGACCCCACCTGAAAGTCACCAACTACAAAGACCACAGGGAGATAAATCCACAAAGATGGGAAGAAACCAGTGCAAAAAGGATGAAAATACCCAAAACCAGAATGCCTCTCCTCCTCCAAGGGATCACAACTCCTCACCAAGAAGGGAACAAGGCTGGATGGAGAATGAGTCTGATGAATTGACATAAACAGGCTTCAGAAGGTGGGTAATAACAAATTTCTCTGAGCTAAAAGATCATGTTCTAACCCAATACAAAGAAACTAAGAACGTTGAAAAAAGGTTTGATGAAATGCAAATGAGAATAAACAGCTTAGAGAGGAATATAAATGAATTGATGCAGCTGAAAAACACCACAAGAGGACTTCGCGAAGCATGCACAAGTTTCAATAGTAGAATCGACCAAGCAGAAGAAAGGATATCAGAGATTGAAGATCAACTCAGTGAAATAAAATGAGAATGCAAGATTAGAGAATAAAGAGTAAAAAGAAATGAACAAAGCCTCCAAGAAATATGGGATTATGTGAACAGACCTAATCTACGTTTGATAGGTGTACCTGAATGTGACAGAGAGAATGAATCTACGCTGGAAAACACTCTTCAGGATATTATTCAGAAGAACTTTCCCAACCTAGCAAGGCAGGCCAACATTCAAGTCCAGGAAATACAGAGAACACCACAAAGATAATCCTCAAGAAGAGCAACCCCAAGGCACATAATCATCAGATTCACCAGGGTTGAAATGAACGAAAAAATGCTCAGGGCAGCCAGAGAGAAAGCTCGGGTTATCAAAAAAGGGAAGCCCATCAGACTAACAACATATCTCTCAGCAGAAACTCTACAAGCCAGAAGAGAGTGAGGGCCAATTTCAACATCCTTAAAGAAAAGAACTTTTAACTTAGAATTTCATATCCAGCCAAACTAAGCTTCATAAGCTAAGGAGAAATAAAATCCTTTATGAACAAGCAATTGCTCAGAGATTTCATCACCACCAGGCCTGCTTTACAAGAGCTCCTGAAAGAAGCACTAAACATAGAAAGGAACAACCAGTACCAGTCACTCCAAAAATGTACCAAATGGTAAAGAGCATCGACACAATGACGTAAATGTGTCAATTAACTGGCAAAACAACCAGCCAGCATCAAAATGGCAGGATCAAATTCACACATAACAATATTAGCCTTAAATGTAAGAGAGCTAAATGCCCCAATCAAAAGACACAGACTGGCAAATTGGATAAAAAGGCAAAACCCATCAGTGTGCTGTATCCAGGAAACCCATCTCACATGCAAGGATACGCATAAGTTCAAAATAAAGGGATGGAGGAAGAACTATCAAGCAAATGGAGGGCAAAAAAAAGCAGGAGTTGCAATCCTAGTCTCTAATAAAATAGACTTTAAACCAACAAAGATCAAAAGAGACAAAGAAGGACATTACATAATGGTAAAAGGATCAATGCAACAAGAAAAGCTAATGATCCTAAATATATACGCGCCCAATACAGTAGCACCCAGATACATAAAGCAAGTTCTTAATGACCTGCAAAGAGACTTAGACTCCCACACAATGATAGTGGGAGACGTTAACACTCCACTGTCAATATTAGACAGATCAACGAGACAGAAAATTGACAAGGATATCCAGACCAAGCAAACCTAATAAACATTTACAGAACTCTCCACCGCAAATCCACAGAATATACATTCTTCACAGCATCACATCACAGCTACTCTAATATTGACCACAATTGGAAGTAAATCACTCCTCAGCAGATGCAAAGAACGGAAATCATAACAGTCTCTCAGACCATGGTGCAATCAAATTAGAATGGAGAACTCAGAAACTAACTCAGAAATGCATAACTTCATGGAAACTGAACAACTAGCTCTTGAATGTTGACTGGATAAACAATGAAATGAAGACAGAAATAAAGACGTTCTTTGAAACCAACGAGAAAAAAGATGCAACATACCAGAATCTCTGGGACACATTTAAAGCAATGTCTAAAGGAAAATTTATACCAATAAATGCCCACATGAGAAGCAAGGAAAGATATAAAATCTACACCCTATCATCAAAATTGAAAGAGCTAGAGAAGCAAGATCAAAAAAAAGTCAACGGCTAGCAGAAGACAAGAAATAACTAAGATCAGAGCAGAACTGAAGTAGATAGAGATACAAAAAAACCCTTCAAAAAATCAATTAATCCAGGAGCTGATTTTTTGAAAAGATCAACAAAATAGACAGACCACTAGCAAGATTAATAAAAAAGAAAAGAGAGAATAATCACACAGATGCAATAAAAAACGACAAAGGGTATATCACCACAAATTCCACAGAAATACAAACCACCATCAGAGATTACTACAAACAACTCTATGCACATAAACCAGTAAACCTGGAAGAAATGGATAAATTTCTGGACACCTGCACCCTCCCAAGCCTAAACCAGGAAGAAGTTGAAACCCTGAATAGACCAATAACAAGGGCTGAAGTTGAGGCAGCAATTAATAGCCTACCAACCAAAAAAAAGCTCAGGTCCAGATGGGTTCACAGCCGAATTCTACCAGACATACAAAGAGAAGCTGGTACCACTCCTTCTGAAACTATTCCAAACAATCCAAAAAGAGGGAATCTTCCCCAAATCTTTTTTATGAGACCAACATCATCCTGATACCAAAACCCAGCAGAGACTCAACAAGAAAAGAAAACTTCAGGCCAATATATATGATAAACATAAATGCAAAAATCTTCAATAAAATACTGGCAAACCAGTTGCAACAGCACATCAAAAAGCTTCCATCACGATCAAGTAGGCTTCATCCCGGGGATGCAAGGCTGGTTCAACATACACAAGTCTATAAACGTAATTCACCACATAAACAGAACCAAAGACAAAAACCACATGATTATCTCAATAGATGCAGAGAAGGCCTTCGACAAAATTCAACAGCCCTTTATGCTAAAAACTCTCAATAAACTAGGTATCAGTGGAATGTATCTCAAAATAATAGAAGCTATTTATGACAAACCCACAGCGAATATCATACTGAATGGGCAAAAACTGGAAGCATTCCCTTTGAAATCTGGCACTAGACAAGGATGCCCTCTCTCACCACTCCTATTCGATATAGTATTGGAAATAGCATTCCTATACACAAATAACAGACTTAAAGAGAGCCAAATCAAGAATGAACTGCCATTCACAATTGCTACAAAGAGAAAAAAATACCTAGGAATACAACTAACAAAGGATATAAAGGACCTCTTCAAGGAGAACTACAAACCACTGCTCAAGGAAATAAGAGAGGACACAAACAGATGGAGAAACATTCCATGTTCATGGTTAGGAAGAATCAATATCATGAAAATGGCCATACTGCCCAAAATAATTTATAGATTCAATGTTATCCCCATCAAGCTACCAATGACCTTCTTCACAGAACTGGAAAAAACCACCTTAAACTTCTATGGAACCAAAAGAGAGCCCACATAGCCAAGTCAATTCTAAGCAAAAAGAACAAAGCCAGAGACATCAGGCTACCTGACTTCAAACTATACTACAAGGCTACAGTAGTCGAAACAACATGGTACTTGTACCAAAAACAGATATAAACCAATGGAACAGAACAGAGGCCTCAGAGGCAACACCACACATCTACAACCATCTGATCTTTGACAAACCTGACAAAAACAAGCAATGGGGAAAGGATTCCCTGTTTAATAAATGGTGTTGGGAAAACTGGCTAGCCACGTGCAGAAAGCTGAAACTGGACCCCTTCCTGACACCTTACACTAAAATTAACTCCAGATGGATTAAAGACTTAAACATAAGACCTAACACTATAAAAACCCTAGAAGAAAACCTAGGAAAAATCATTCAGGACATAGGCATAGGCAAAGACTTCATGGCTAAAACACCAAAAGCATTGGCAACAAAAGCCAAAATAGACAAATGGGATCTAATTAAACTTAAGAGCTTCTGCACAGCAAAAGAAACAATCATTAGAGTGAACTGGCAACCAACAGAATGGGAAAATATTTTTTGCAATCTACCCATCTGACAAAGACTCATATCCAAAATCTACAAAGAATTAAAACAGATTTATGAAAAAAAAAAACCCCATTCAAAAGTGTGCAAAGGATAGAACAGACACTCTTCAAAAGAAGACATATATGAGGCCAACAAACATATGAAAAAATGCTCATCATCACTGCTCATTAGAGTAATGCAAATCAAAACTACTACATTGAGATACCATCTCACGCCAGTTAGAATGGAGATCATTAAAAAATCCGGGGCCAGGCACAGTGGCTCACACCTATAATCCCAGCACTTTGGGAGGCTGAGGTGGGTGGATCACAAGGTCAAGAGATCAAGACCATCCTGGTCAACATGGTGAAACCCGTCTCTTCTAAAAATACAAAAATTAGCTGGGCATGGGGCACAAGCCTGTAGTCCCAGCTACTCGGAAGACTGAGGCAGGATAATTGCTTAAACCCAGAAGGCGGAGGTTGCGGTGAGCTGAGATTACGCCATTGCACTCCAACCTGGGTAACAAGAATGAAACTCCAGCTCAAAAAAAAAAAAAATCTGAAGATAACAGATGCTGGAGAGGATGTGGAGAAATAGGAACACTTTTACACTGTTGGTGGGAGTGTAAATTAGTTCAACCATGTGGAAGACAGTGTGGCGATTCCTCAAGGACTTAGAAATAGAAATTCCATTTGACCCAGCAATGTCATTACTGGGCATATATCCAAAGGATTATAAATCGTTCTGTTATAAGGACACATGCACATGAATGTTCACTGCAGCACTGTTTACAATAGCAAAGACTTGGAACCAACCCAAATGCCCATAGATGACAGACTGGACAAAGAAAATGTGGCACATATTAACCATGGAATACTATGCAGCCATAAAAAACGATGAGTTCATGTCCTTTGTAGGGACATGGATGAACCTGGAAACCATCATTCTCAGCAAACTGACACAAAACAGAAAATCAAACACCGCATGTTCTCACCCATAGGTGGGAGTTGAACAATAAGAACACATGGACACAGGGAAGGGAGCATCACATACTGAGGTCTGTGGGGGGGGGACTAGGGGAGGGACAGAGGGGGATAGGGAGTTGGGGAGGGATAACATGGGGAGAAATGCCAGATATAGGTGATGGAGATGGAGGCAGCAAACCACATTGCCATGTATGTACCTATGCAACAATCCTGCATGTTCTTCATATGTACCCCAGAACCTAAAATGCAATAAAATA
>CAUYLG010017995.1:0-11236 GCA_963573385.1 Cacajao melanocephalus | reverse complement strand
TTTAAAGAACAACCAAGGAACTTAAAAAAATAAAGTAAAATATCTCATGTTCTCAGTTATAAGTGAGATCTAAAAAAGAATGTTGGGGAGAGATAGCATGGGGAGAAATGCCAGATATAGGTGAAGGGGAGGAAGGCAGCAAATCACACTGCCACGTGTGTACCTATGCAACAATCTTGCGTGTTCTTCACATGTACCCCAAAACCTAAAACGCAATTTTAAAAAAATGTATGGTAATAAATCAGAGGAAATCTAGTTACTGGTCAAAATAAATAAATAAATAAATAGAATGTGGAGTGATAAACATTTGAGAATTGGAAGGGGGAGGGTAGAAGGGAAATGGATGATGAGAAATTACTTAATGGGTACAGTGTACCTTATTTGGGTGATTGATATACTAAAAACCAAGACTTCGCCACTACCCAATATATTCATGTAACAAAAATGCATTTGTACCCCTTAAATTTGTTATTCACCTGGATCTCATCCCAGAGTCAGCAAGTCAAAATTCCTGGAGTGGGGAGTGACCCAGGATTCAGGAACTGGATTTTGTTTCTAAAGTTCCCTATGTGATTTTAGTGGGCGGTCAAGGTTGAGAGCCACTGTCTTAGAGCCTTTGAGAATATAGGCAAGCAGACATCACCTCATATACTTTTCGCAATGAATAAAGTAAAAATGGGAAACTAAGGACTACCTTTATTAGATTTTTGCAAAGACTGATCAATTCCTCCTTGCCAATTGCATTGCATCCCACAATAAAAACACTGTAATAGGTGCTCACATAATGATTGAGAGCAAGAGTCCTCTGGTGTCTTCACCATTATCTTTTAGACACCATATTATGCCTCATTAGTAGATATCCAATTCTCAGTCACACTTATACTAGAGAGGCACACTCAGTATATGCTTCAGTGTCCATCCCATGACCTTGGAACCTGGTCTATAATAATTAGCAACCTGGTGAAAAGGCAAGTTACACGGCATTCCTGGTACCTGCTGAATCTGGAAATGTCCATAATAGTACCCATTTGACCTGCTGTTTTTTCTGCCTTGGCTGGGTCTTGATGAGCTGTGTTAAGAAGTCTCTGTTTGATACTTTCTTGCAAATTCAAACAGATGCTTCCTATCTTATGACTCAGTGATGCATAATGCAAACCTAAAGCAGTAAAATTGAGGGCACTTAAGTTTTTAATCGAATTAGAAGTCCATGACTTGACTTCCACAGCACTAGCACTAAAGGTGGCAAATAGAACTTGGCTCAGAGGATTTTAATCTCAGTCTTGACAGGGAAGAGCCTACCTGTTTTTCTTGAGAAGCATTTTGCCTTCATTGCCTCTTTAATTCTTTTGAGATCATAAATGTGATTGCTCAGTGGTGATGTGTTGTGCTGATAGATGCACTTGCCCATTAAGTTTGGCCCTAGACTATTATCAAATTTCCCATAGTGCATCTAGCAACTTTCATTACTGACTTGGGTCAGAGTGAAATTATCAGGCTGGAGCTAAAGTCCCTTGACCCAGTTCATTTCTCCTTGCTGTCATTCTGCAAAGGATTTCATTTTTTTCCTTATAGAATTTTGCTGCAGAATCTGAGAAGGTTAGGAAAATAGGATATTCAGATGAAAAGAAGATAATGATAATTGAATCTCTATCCCAAGCCATCTCATCCCCAAACTAATCAATTTTTTATGTTGCTAATTGTCTCAATTCTTATATTTATAATAAATTTTCAGAAACACAAAATGGTTACATGATCTTCTGTGAAACTAGTACTAAGTGTCTGATACTCTCTAAACAGATACATAAGCCTCTGACAGGATGATTCTGTGAGGATCATAGACAACAACCAGCATCCCTTCACTGACAGCAGATGGATCAAGTGAAAAGAGTTGCACCCAAAAGGCCATGTTGTGTGTTATGCAACTATCAAAGTCCCTAATCACCACCCATTTTGGCTTAAGAAGGAAAAGTATTGTATAACTGAGAACATCCAGTTAATAAATATTTCTTTATTACCTACTATGTATAAGTCATGGAATACCCAAGTTGGATAATATGCAATCTATGTCCTCAGTATATTAATGTACAAGAAGAAATAACCCAGTCGATATTCAAATTTCTCTAAAACTATAATTTCCTAGTTTTCTTATTCTCTACCAAAAATAAAATGTAGAAAGAGTTTTGCTATAATCATTACTATCTGAGTAAGCCTTATCCCAGCATCTATGTGCTGTTGATAGTAACAGTCCACTGCCATGTAGATGCTGAAGACATCTAGTGGGATTTGGATTCCAAGTGAGGAATAAATAATGAAGAACCTAATGGAGCATATCGTCATCTCTTAGTAAATGATCTCTTTACTCATTATATTAGTCAGAGTTCTCCAGAGAAACAGGACCAATAGTATGTATGTGTATGTGTATCTGTGCATATGTATGTGCGTATATGTGTATAATTAACTATTTTATATATGTGTATGTGTGTATATAACATATATATACATATACACACATATGCAGATATAAAACATTTAATGTATGTATGTATATCCATAAATATATTGATATAAAATATATGTACATATAATAAAATATATGTACATAAATATATTAATATAAAATATTGAATATATGCATGTATAAAATATATTTAAATATTTAATATATGTACATATATCCTTAAATAAATTTATTACAAGCATTGGCTCATGAAATTATGGAGGCTATAAACTATTATAGATATAAAATATTTAATAAATATTAAGACTATGAAATATCTAATTTATAAAATATTTAATATATGTGTATATATCAACAAAGAAATTTATTACAAGGATTGGCTTATAAATTATGAAAGCTGAGAAGACCCAAGATCTGCACTTGGTGTAGCCTATGGTGCACTTCTACTCTGAAAGCTGCCAGGCTCAAGACCTAGGAAGAGCCAATGTTAAGTTCAAGTCTAAAGGCAGAAAAAGGCCAGTGTTACAGGTCAAAAGCAGTCAGGCATGAGAAGTACCTTTTTATTCATGGGAGGTTCAACCATTTTTGCTCTACCTTAGACCGATTGAATGATGCCCACCAACATGAAGGTGAGAAATAGTAGTAAACAAGAGCTCTCTATAGTTTGGCATTCTCTGGCTTGCATTGGAACAACTGTGGCTCCTGGATTTTTTTTTTTTTTTCAGACCATTTCACCGAAAGAGAAAAAGAAAAAAGAAAGTCAACTTATTTTCATGCCCCACCTCAATAAAATACTAAGTCAAACGTTGGCTCTTCCTAGGTCTTGAGCCTGGCAGCTTTCAGACTAGAAGTGCACTTCAATCTGCTTTATTCAGCCTACCAGTTCAAATGTTCATCTCATCTAAAAAGACCCTCACAAACACACCCAGGAGAACAATCGATCAACTGTTCCAAGTCAAGTTGACTCATAAAACTAACCATGACACTAATGAAAGACTTTGGTCAAAAGTCTTTTTTGAGTCTATGACTCAAAGCTGGAAGCCTAGGTGTCAAAAAATTGAATAACTTCATATCGATTATTATAAAAGCTACATAAAATATTACCTGAAGAAGAAAATGAGAATCACCAGAAAGAGTGATTATTCAAATCACTGATAAAGATTCTATTAATTCACATGCTACAAAATTTCAGGAGTGTCAATAAAATACTAAATCAAAGTGACTAGAGCTGTCACGAGGTATATGACTCTTGATCTTATTTCAAAGAACTTGCACAATGAGCTGGCATAACCAATTGTTATCTTCTTGATCTACTTCTCAAAAAGTAGATGTTTCTCTTAGTAGGTATTATAATTAGTAAATATTTAGGAAAATGCTAGTAGGAGTACATGTACCCCAAAACCTAAAATGCAATAAAAAAAAAGAAAAAAAGGAGTAGGGAGGGGTGTACTAAATAAATGAGTGGGCGAAATTAACATCCAAAACACTATCTGACCCATGAGAAAGTAAGGAAGAGAACAAAGACCCCAACATATTACTGCTAGTATTAGCAATGTTTCAAAAACCTGAAACCGTGGTTAGCCGCAGAAACAGAGAAGGCAGCCTCATACCGCAGCATTTTCCCACTGGATGTCATCAGAGGTGGGACATGAAAACAAGTTGGCTTTCTTTTTTCTTTTCCTCTTTCAGTGAAATGGACTGGAAAAAAAAAATAATCCAGGAACTACAGTTGTGCCAAAGCAAGCCAGAGAATGCCAAACTAGAGAGAGCTCCTGTTTACTACTGTTTCTACCAAGCAATATGCTTACCATTTATGGAAGAGTCACAAAGCAACTGAAGCAAACTCACACCTTAGTGATATATTGCTCTGTGTAATTGGTTCTTGAAGATTTTTGCAAGTTTTATCCAAGAGGTTAGGAAATACTGTTATGTCTTATTGCCTATTACCTAATTCAGTTTTATGATGACATACTCTTCCCTTCTGAATACTTTACCTTTCCAACTGGTGAGACAATAAAAAAGAGGCTTTCCGTTAAAAAATATTTTCCTTGCCACTATTCTGATTCCTCATTCAGCATCACTACTTCACAAATCAAACAATCATATTCCACAGTATGTCAGATAAAGGAATACAAACAGGTGAAAACTGCTAACTTATTTCTCTCTTTAATGATGCTACAGAGGCAAATATAGCTGTTTTTCTACAGATGATGAAAGTGGAATAAATAGACAAATATGTGCAATAGACACAAATTGCAAATATTACATGTTTACCAGGACTTGAATGATTGGTGAGTTACTGTATGGAGCACATCTCTAGTTATGATGGATGACATTGCATAAAACAAAGCTCTGAGGGAAATATAAAATGAAAAGTTAGGAAAGAAATTAACCACTTCTAGACCCTAAAATATAGCTCTATTTAAGAACACACTGTACAACAAGTCATTCTTTTTTCCAGGAAATTTAACTTTCAAATGTAAAATGTGTGGCTTTTGCCTTTCAAATTGGCAAATATTTTTAAATGGTCATAGCCAGTGACTATAAAGGTACAGATAAACAGATACTCTTATTCATAACTGGAAGAAAATATAAACTACAAAGAAGGAATTTTACAATTTTCCAACATGTATCAAAAGCCTTAACAATGTATACACTCTTTGCCCCAGCAATTTCTCACCTAGAAATGTTTCATAAGAAAATATTATGGAAGTGCAAAAATTAGAAAATAATAACTATAAAACTATTCATTACAATATTTGGTATAGAAAAGTTAGAAACAATATATTTGTGCATTTATAAGGATATCAGTTAAACATATTATTGTGTGTCGATACGATAGAATAAGGCCACAAAATGTACTGTAAAAGTTTAAAGAGATCAAAAAACCCCATGATATAGTAAGTGAAAAAAGTGAGTTACCAAAGTGTATGATCCAATTTTTACAAAAGTATATAAAATATTAACACTAATTTCTCTTGATAATAAACTTGAGGGATTTTATTTACTTTTTCCTGTCTGTATTTTCAATAATCATCATTTACTATTTTTAAATTAGAAAAAAAGATATTTTTAAAATTAGCGATCTGAATTTTTATTCAGGGTCTGTCTCACAAGGAAAAAAGCTAAAGCAAAGCACTTCTAACTAGAATCCCTGGTAGTTTTCTATAAATGTTAGCAAGATGAAATAGCCTAATCAGAGATTGAACAATTCTTCACACAGATTTTCAATCAACAAATAAATTGCCATTGTTAAATATTTCAATTTTCAGTAGTTTTATATTTTCCGAGATGATAATACTTAATTCTGAAAGCATCAGTATATTTAACAAAATGTGGGTTATATAGTATTGCTAGTTGACTTGAAATGAAACAAATATCAAATATAGAGTCAAAGATATTAATGAGAATTTGAGCAAAGGATAGGAGTAAGATGACATGAAAGCTGCCTACCCCATCTTTTAGGGCTAGGCTTCTTATCTAATCTCGAATATTTCTTATTCACAGTTAAACAATATATCATCATACATTTTTTCTACTGTTCCCTGGTATTTTCTCATTTTGACCCAAAACTAAATCCTAAAGCCCATTTTTGTAGAATAAATCAAACTGTCAATTCCCTGCTGGAATCTACAGGCTTAGTCAGCAAACAGCCTGTGTATTGATATCCTTGCTCTCATACAAATTTCAAGCTGAGCTGTGTCATCCTGGTCCATATTTGGATAGGAGATTTCTAGTCCAGGAACAAGTAAGAAAACAGCTAATGGGAACCATTCTTCTAAATAAGCAATCCCCACTTTGATTTTCAAAAACACTTTTCCTTTCAAAACCAGGTTGCCATTCATCACTAGTAAAGATATGACTTATTATTTCAGGAACCTGATGGGAGAAGTCTGATACCTCTGCTAGGTATCAGGCAAAATAGGCTAGGTTATGCTGCAGTAGGGATAACAAAAATAAAAACACTAAAATATCAGTGGCTTAAAATAATAAATGTGTGTTTTCCACTGATGCTACATTTCTATCATGGGTTGCTGGAGGTGAAGGTGGTACTAGAACAATGATTTATCATTGTAGTTACTCAAGGATCTCCCAGGGATTCAGGCTTAGAATGCAGCCACCGTCTGGAAAATCTCCAGCCAGAGAGAGACAGAGGGAAATAAATCTAGAAAGCATCTCACTCAGGCAATTAAATGTTCTGTCCTTTCTGGCCCTGAAATGAGGTATGTCACCTATACTCACAATCCGTTGGCCAAGACTACACAGTTCCACCAAACCACCAGTGAGTCAGGAAGCACAATCTTAAAATGGGCACAGAAAGGGAGAGAAATGACAACTATTTGCAGAAAAGCACCAATGACTATCTGCTATGGTTTGGATGTTTCTCTCCTCCAAACCTAGTGTTGAAATTTGATCCCTAGTGTTGAAGATGGGGCTAAATGTGAGGTCTTTAGGTCATGGGGACAGGTCCTTCATGAATAGATTAATGCCCTTCTTTAATAGTGACAGTTTTCACTCCATTATTTCCCAAGAGAGATGACTGTTAAAAAAAAAAAAGAGTCTGGCATCTTCCCCCATTTTTTCTCCTTGCTTCCTCTCTCGCCATGTTATCTCTATACAATCAGTTCCCCTTCACCTACCATGAGTGGAAACAGCTTGAGTCCTCCACTGGATGTAGATGCCCAATCCTGAACATTCAAGTCATCAGAATCATGCGCCAAGTAAGTCTTTTTTCTTTATAGATTACCTGGCCTCAGGTATTTCTTTATAGCAACAGCAACACATAAAGGACTAAGATACTATCATACCAAATTTTTCATTCAATCATTTCAATTTCAGTTTGCCAAAGCTGTTTCGTGTGTATGTCTGCATATATGTGTGTGGAAGAGGATGCTTTACTTACATACTTGTAATTTATCATTCTCCCTTCTCCTTAGTTTCATTTTCCCAATTTCTCCTCATCTTTTTTATGCTGTTCATTTGGTAATACAGTCTTTTGACAAATATTGTGGTGTTCAGTAATAACTTTATGAATAACTCTCATTATACATTGCCATGCTATATGTTCCCTTAGGTCAGATCATTTAAGATTGGAAGGTGGTTAATCAAAGGCTTTAAAATGACTAAAATTCCTAGACAAATACTCACAAATTTATTTCATAACTAAGAGCTGTTGCAATATATCAACAAACAGAAATGGGGTACTAGACAGGATGCAAAAACAGAAATTCAACACTAGTGAACAAGTCAGGGGCCTGGATACTGAAACTGAAGTACAATGTTTAGTTTATTTACAAGGATAAGGAAATATTCCAGTTACCAGGACAATTCCAGACACCAGATGAGCATCACAACGTGTAGCTGAAGCATGGAAGCACTAGACCAAACCTCCCTTAACTCCTTCTGAATAAAAATAGGCTTAGTGCTCCCAGAGATGAAGGCAAAAGTATTCCTGATATTTGTGATGAAATGGCTCTAGGAAATGAAAGGATGTGGAGGTAGAGCCTCAAGCAGATGGACTCCACCAGGAGTCAAATATCAAACCTGAACCAGGCAAATGTGTGAAGCTGGCTTTATACAGCTCAATGAGTGCTAAGAATCTTGTACTGGAACCAACTATGACATCTGCCACTTACATTGCCTTTCAAAAGTGTTCATACCAAGAAAAACCTGTCCATATCTACAAACTACCATGAATTTATAGCTACTGGATTGATAATTCTAGTCTTGTCCCTCTACCTTATCTTTTCAGTTTCAGCTTATTTACCCCCATATTCTCTGAAGACTATATTTGGACCATTTGCCTCTAGACTTCTTGCATTACCAATTGCCTTGGAAACAACATGAGCTTTGAACATTTGTTTCTTCATTAACTGTACATTTGTTCTTTTCCATTCACCCAACTTTCTGATTAAACTTTTATCCTGATCATTGGTTTTACTGAACTTGGTTTGCTGCTTTGATTCAGACTTTCTTTCTCTGGTCCTTTAGTAGATCTTATTTCCTGAAAGCTTGCTTAAAACAAAACTACTCCCGTTCTAGCTTCTTGATCGGCATCCATGATCTACTGCAGCAACATGATAGAACATTTGTTGCGTATCTACTGTGCATCAAGATTGACTCTTAACAATTTGAGTTAGGTGTTCAAATGGAAATCATGATCTCACTCTTTTTCAATTCCTAGGTTTCTCTGCTTCCACTCACTCCATTCCAAAGAACTGGAATTTCCCCTAACCTTAAAATCACCGCTTTGCTATAGCAGATTTTTTTTCCTTATGAAGATATAACAATTGATTAATGTTAGCTTGAGTAGATTAGTAGGGGACACAAATTAAGGTGATCCTCAAAGTCACTTCCCAGAAACAGCAATAATCTACAAATCATACCCAAGTTCCCCAAATTAGCAAGCATGCTAACTAAAGAAAGGAGATACACTTTCCTGGATCCATTCATATTAAAAGAAAGTGTAATTCTTAATCTTTTCCTCCAAGTAAAGGCCACTAAATTAAATGCAAGAAAAAACAAGTTATGAGAAAAAATATACTAATTTAAGATTCTACAAAATCTCACCAATTTCGGTCCTGAATAAACAAGGTGCGTGGAGGAATTGTTTCCCAAATTTCATGACAACACACTTTTCAAATTGTTCTGTGAAATATTTCTCTTGCCAATAGGAACAAAAGAATGTGCAGGTGTGCATTAGTCATTGAGGTCTACCAGAAAACCAGCCCCCACCCATAGTTTCCAGGTGCAGAAGGAACCAGGGCATGGCTTGTAAGCTGTGGCAGAGCACTGAACTAAAGTGCTTGGAAAATTTCTTTTAAGAGTTGCCAGAGCTTGGTGGGTAAAGAAACTGATGGCAGTACTGATCTGTGGGTGTGGCTAGAAAGACAATGGGGGGATTAACAATCCCTTTTATACTGGGCAAGCTGGAAAACTGTTCATTGACTAGTACCAGCAATTGCTATTTTGGGAACTAGACTTATTTGTCATTCTTTGTCTTGGATTTCCAGCCAGTTCAAAGCCTTGGCTGAGCTGCTTTCTCATCTCCCATTCAAAGGGTTTGACCTGGGGATAGAACACTTGGCAGCTTTTAATTAGTGCTCTGCAAGTCTTAGTGCAACACAGCCTTAATCACTGCTTTCCAGGACATTCACCTGTTTCTTTTTTATTTTTTTGACCCCTTCCTTGCTGAATATACTGAGACCTCTTGCCTCTTCTAGCTGTGCGCATTTTGGCCCTTTAAACTCATTGTAACAGCTTAAATTATAAACCATATTACTTAATGGTGAGTAACAAATACCCACTTATATGGAGGGCAATAATTTTAGAAATGTTCCCTCCCTCCCATCTTACTCATTCTGAACCTCTATGCACTTACTCTATTTCTGTTTAGCTTTGAACCTTGCCTTGACCTGCCTTTGGTCTCTAAGCTTGACACATAGACTTGATATCTCTGGCATTATAACCTCAGTTTTCCCCTGTGGTCTTGTTTGACTTTCCCTCGGGTTCCTAGTACCTGTACTATTAATATCTTCAGTATATGTCCTGCAACAGATTTAATCCTCGAAATCCTGATACTGATTTTGGTCTTTTAATTAGCACCATAATCCTCAGTTCCTCAGAGGGTTTATTTTATCTGAAAGGTAGAAGGCATGAACACATCTGTGACCATATTCTCCTGCCTCCCTGTGTAAATTTCAACCTATGACTGACTTCCTTGAAAAGCACTCAGGCTTTAGAGTCAAAACTACCTGCAAATGTGAATCTCAATTCCACCATTGAATAATTGCATGGCCCTAGGCAAGTTACTTCACCTCTCTGAGCTGTAAATTCTGTAAAATGAAGGTGTTATTTCCTCTATCAAGATCATATAACAGTTTAAAATATTTGCAAAGCATCTGGTCGATTTTAGGCACTCAATAAATTTAGTTCTCTTCTCTGAGTTAATACGCTAGTATCTTTTCCACCTACCAAGTACAGATAATATTTAAGATTCAGCCCTCCAGGGCACAACTGCTCCATCACACCCATGATTACCAAAAGCATAATTCTAACACCATCAGCAACCAGGAATTTTGTATAAGCTAAAATATTAAGGAAAATTATTCAGAACAGATGCCAGTAAGCAGAACAAAGAACATTGACAACCTAAATAATGAGTTGCCTTGGCCTAAGAGTTTTTATACACTGTCCATTCAAACATTAGCCAATCACCAAACATGAATAATCTGGGGAGTTTCAGTTGAGCTAAGTGGGAGCACATGGTTTAAATCAAGAGCTAAGAGGAAAGGATACAGAAAGCTTATTTTAGATTATTACTCCAAAAGGAAGATCTTGAGATCAAGTGTGTCAGGATGAGCAGAGAGGGACTCCCTTCTCACTGAGTAAGTTTCTTCTATTTCTAAGTATATTCAGGTCAAATCTATTATGCTACCAGTTAATGGAGAGGAATTGAACCCAAAACTTGAGCGTATTAAGAACCACCAAACTCCAGCCATGTACCTGAGCACAGAGAAAAAGAAGGCACTACATAGACCTTTCAGAATATGTCTTCCAGACTTCTTATGTAACATGCGACTCGTAGATAATTCTAGGTTCTTCAAGAATCATTTCTAAGAATATTCTAGGCTTTTGTTGCCATTGCTTTTGGTGTTTTAGTCATGAAGTCCTTGCCTATGCCTATGTCCTGGATGGTTTTGCCTAGGTTTTCTTCTAGGGTTTTTATGGTGTTAGGTCTTATGTTTAAGTCTTTAATCCATCTGGAGTTAATTTTAG